>CAUYRB010038736.1:0-13665 GCA_963574695.1 Propithecus perrieri | reverse complement strand
AGGAGTCCAAGGTCGTGGGGGTGTGTCTGGCGAGGACCTTCCTGCTGGTGGGGACTCGGGAGAGTCCGAGGTGGCCCAGGACATGACGGGGGGAGGGGCTGAGCGGCTGGCTCAGGTCTCTGGTCCTCTTCTCATGAAGCCTGGTCCACTCCCGTGATAGCAGAAACCAATGAACGGATGAACCCACTCACCAGGGCAGAGCCCTCACGACCCAGGCCCGCTTAGAGGCGCCGCCTCCCAGTCCTGCCGCAGCGGGGCTAAGTTTCGGAGTGAGCTGCGAGGGACACGCCTCACACCACAGCCGTTCCTCCTGCGGCTCTGCTCCCCCTGCGTGATGCTGCCCTCCGTCCTCTCCAACACCCGGGTATGTTTGCAGGCCCAGAGACGACCCTCGTGGGCAGTCGCCAAGAGCCTCTGGTGCTCCTCTAACCTACGCCCTTCCCCCTGAGCGTGTCCATCCGCCAGGGCTGCTGTGACAACGGACCACAGATTGGGGGCCTGAACAGCATCACTCATGTCCTCACAGTTCTGGAGGCTGGAAGTTCAAAGTCCAGGTGCCGGCAGGTTGGTTTCTCCAAGGCCTGTCTCCTTGGCTTACCAACGGCTGTCTTCTCCCTGAGTCTGCGCATGGCGCCCCGCCGTCTGTTGCTGGCTGAGTCCTCACCTCTTCTTGTGAGGACATCAGTCACTTCCGATTAGGGCCCACCTCCGCGACCTCATTTTACTGTACGACCTCTTAAAGGCCCCGTCTCCAAACACAGCCACATCCTGAGGTACCAGGGTTAAGACTCCAACATATGAATGTCAAGGGGAGCACAATTCAGCCCATAGGAAGAAAACCCTGTGACGGTGACAGCTTCCCGGGGGCTACCGCAGGGCTGGCATTGATACGTGAGCCAGCAGTGTCTTCTCCCAGCTCCCGCAGCTGCCAGGCCCAAAGATACAAAAGCGCCCGTGTCCTCTTTGGTCCCTCCCTGCCGGACACACCCTGTGGTCCCCCACACGCCTGGTCACCAAGCACTGGGTCCCACCGTCTTTCCACGAACACGGCGCCTCATCTTCCATCTCTGGCTCCTCTTTTACGAGGCCCACAGAGGAGTCCCCAAGGCTTGGCGGGTGGCGAGCTTGTGTGACGGCCCCGCTGAGGGTGCGCTCAGAACACTTCTCCTTTCCCCAGAGGGAGCTTGGCCACCGGCACACAACTAAGTTCTCTGCTCCCTCTGCTCCAGGTCGAGCTCCTTCCCAGGCCCCCACAGCCCACGTCCTCCCGACCCAGGTGGCGCGCCCAGGCAGGCGGGCGTGAATCCCTAACGGCGGGCTGTGCTTAAGCTCGGGCTGCAATCCATGCTCCCACAATTTGCTGTGAAATGTGTCTTTTCACAGATGTTTTTAATTGAGAGTTTTTTTAAAGTACATGACGGACATCACACGTGTTTTCTCTGTTATCGCTTTGCAAGACCTTTACCGTTTGTGCTCCACGGCCTTCTGTCATAGACCAGGGTGGAATTGCCGTAGAAGTTTTGAAAGAGGAGGGGGATAGAGGAAGTGAGCAACCAAGCGACTACTTCCTCTGTGAGACAGGGACTGTGGGTCCTGTTCACCGTGTGTACCCCATGCTCATGCAGTGGCCGGCACGCAGTGAAAGGTCAGTGGCTATGTGTGGATTGTTGAAGGGCGTGTTGGAGATAGTAAGTAAGCACTCGCACGAGACAGAGACCCCAACATTAATTACCATCTGTAGCTCAAGTCCAGTTCTCTGGGTATTTTTTTAGGGCAGGATATACTGGAGGCCTTAGTCTTCTATAGTTGAGCCTAATTTAGGTCTTTGTCTGAAAACTCGCATAGACATAGCCATAGCCTTACCATAGATACAACCGTAGCCATAGCCATAGACATAGACACGTGCATAGCCATAGCTGTAGCCGTAGACATAGCCATAGGCATAAACATGGACAAAGACACAGATATCACCATAGACTTAGCCAAGACATAATCATAAAAATAGACAGAGACATAGCCATAGCCTTACCATAGGTGTAGCCGTGGATACAGCCATAGACATAGATGTAAACACAGCCATAACCATAGCTATCACCATAGACATAGCCGTAGGCATAAACATAGGCATAGACATAGGTATCACCATAGACTTAGCCAAGCCACAGCCATAAACATAAACACAGCCATAACCATAGCTGTAGCCATAGACATAGCCATAGGCACAAACAGAGATATAGACATATACGTCACCATAGACTTAGCCAAGCACAGCCGTAGATGTAGTTACAGCCATGCCATAACCATGGACAGAGCCACAGACATAGACACAGCCAGAACTCGAGCCATAGACACAGACATACACACACCCATATCAATAGTCCTGTCTTCCACGGGTGTATTTAAACAAAAGAAATGTGGAAACGGAACATTCTACTCACTAAGGGCATTTTTGTCACATTTTCAGCATCCTCCCCGCCATGTGCATGCACCATGGCATCATAGTGCCCTGGGTGCTGGCTGGGGAGTAGTGACTATTCTCTTCAGCACGCAGATGGTCCAGTGTACGTTATCCTGGATTCTGGAAGTCATATTTGGTACTGTGGCTACTTCATTGGTTCATGTCGTGGGAGGAATTAAGATATTCACGGAATCATGCTGAAAAAAAACCTCAGTCGCCATGTATATGACGTTGGATTGGGTTTCAGAACATTTTCTCATTGATGTGTTGCTTTTGTGTCTGAATGTACGTCACCGATATACAAATCTATTCCTTCACGACCACTTATCTCAAACCGTGCCCAACTCTGTTAGGCTCTCCAGTTTGGCCAGTCTTGGGCTACGACCTGGGATGTGCAGCCTTTGCAATTCACAGCTGGCTAAAACGTTACAGCTTTTGAAGGGGTTCTTCGTGACGACTTTATTCGTGGCGTTGATAAGATGGGGAATTCCCCGATCTCACGCACATTCGTATGATGCATTTCTTTAGTATTCAATGCTTTATGTTTTGTCACCAATTTAAATAATATTTTACAACTATTCAGTAACACATAATCCTGAAAGAAACCTCTTACCACTTTTTCCTTCCTTTCCAAAGAAGCAAGTTTCCACTACAGCAAATCATCTCTCTGTGGCAAACTTGCATTCAAAGATTTGATCGCCGACTTCACAGTGGCAACCAGAAAAGAAAAATTTCTCTCATTGCAGTGAAACAGCCATAAAAGCCTGTGATGATGTGAAACGTGATTTTAGACACGATTCTTAAATTCTCTACTTGGGTCAGAACAAGCCCCTTAGCCCAGGTCCAGCAGCCGGGAATATATCGTGAGGTTGGCTTTGCTTTCTGATTGGAAGGAGTAGAAGAAAGATGAGAAAATACATGATAGAATTAAGAAAGGGGAAAATGAGATAAGATGGAAAAGAAAAACGTAGATCATGAAGATGAAGGAAGAACAATAATATAGCAGATATATATTATAAAACTTAAGAAGGCTGTGTGTGAGGCTCGTGAGGTATTTGTAAGGTCTGGAAGACCCTGAGGCGGAAGTAGCCGACCTCCGTCAGCATGGCAGCCGAGGGGAGTAAGGGCTTGAAGAATATAAGGTAAAAGTTCCCAGAAAAAACAACGACTAAAAGCTCCTCAGAAGCCACATCAAGACGCGTGAGCATCGCTCTTCTAATTCTATTCGTTCCGGGGATAAATGCGTATGCGAGAGATTCTCAACCTCGGCACTTTGGACGTTTTGAGCCAGCTAATTCTTTGTCGTGGGAGACGGTCCTGTGTCCTGTAGAATGTTTAGAAACATCCCAGTCTCCGCCCATTACTGAGGGCCAGTAACCGCCCCCTGCCCCCGGTGGTGGCGACCAGAAGTGTCTCCAGACATTGCCAAACGTGAATCAACACCCCTCATGCAGTGGCAGTTGGCAATCGCTGGCCTACAGGATAAGGAGGGGTTGGGAACAGACACAGGACGGGAATTCCTGCTTTCCTCCTCAATCGCACCGCTGCGTGGACACCTGGCAGTAGGGGTGAGAAAGGCATCAAGAGGTCACCTTGGTGGGAATGAATTTTAACTTGGCTTTGGACAGCTCTGCTTCCTCATCTTCCCATCACCCCTCCCACTACCACATTCTTCCCTCTTCAGGGAACCTGCTCCAGTGGCTGTGTGAGTCCTCCAGACCAAATTCATTCGCCTCTGACAATCACCCCTTTGATTCCCCGTGGAGGCGGAGGGTGGGCTGTCCTGTCCTGTCGTGAATGGCTCCTTTCGGTTTCCTGTGATCTCCCTAGGTGTGTATTAATAGATTGCAAAACTCAGGCATAGACAAGGAGCTTAGACAATAGGCGGACTCATTAGTAAACCCTTTGAAGTGTGCAACAAGGCCATGGCAGACGCCTCTTCTTTTCCTCTCTCCCTCCCTCTTTCTTCCCATCCTTCATTCCAGGTGCCAGTGGTGGGAACTGGCAAGGCAAGGAAAGCAGAGGATAAGGCTTTACCCGAGACGTGGAGGAGGCTGCCTATGCGTCCTCTTCTCTCTGGGCACGGGGCCCAGGGAGGCAGCAGCCCGCACTGTCACCTGTGATCTTGGCCTGAGGGTCGGGTAGGCACCTGGAGAACAGACCTCCAGTTACCATGGGAGGCCGCGAGGGCTCGGTACAGGGGTGGGGAGACAGGCAGTCTGGAAGGAATGATCAGCCTTTGACATAAAACTATTGCCTGAGATGTCGGAGGGGAAAACTCTATTCCAACCTTCTTTTAATACTTGGGTGAGAAAAGTCCATTTAAGATCTCCAGCCTCTACCTTTCCTCTCCATAGTTGAGAATCTGCCCCTGCTCCTGGCCAGGCGTGCCCTACCAGGGGGACAGGACCTGCTCATCACCTCCTGCTCATCACCTCAGGGACCCCCAACTTGGTGTCATTGCTCCGGAGAAGAGAACAGCCTACAGGTGCATTTTGATATTGAATAAATGCATGGAGGCTGCTTCTTCGACCTCACCTTATTGAACATGGGAAGGCAGGTGGTTACTCGAAAAGACGTAAGACCAGTATGGGAACAAATAAACCCCGGGAATTCTGCTGTCACCTGGAGAAGATCAGCGAAGGCAGTATTTCTGAAACAACACCGTGACAGCTTTGAAAATCAAAGGTAAAGTAGAACTTCCAGAGACGTCATGATGAGGATTGTAACATCTAGGCAGATCCCTCTTCACGAAGGTCTTCGGGAGGCCACATCTGAAGTATCTCCACATCTTTATTCCCCGCGCTTTGTAGAGCAGGTGTTCTTGCTAGAGGAAAGCAGGCCCTTCGCCAACACCATTCTGAGTGTCCACGATGCACTCCAGGGAGGCTTTGGGTAGGCAACCTCACTCGGGTCATTCAGAAAGTCACTGCCATCTGGAGGCAGGAGACTCCTCCACAGTCCTAGTGTCCTCGCCCGGCGTCTGGGAGGTGGTAGGTGCTGCAAAGACAGTGCGCCCGCCTGTGGCGTTGGCAGCGCCGGGGACACAGCCGCACGCAGGATGAGCACCGGGTCAGTGTGCAGGTCCACGCCCCGCCCCCGGGGCTGCGGGAGAGTCTGTTCTCAAACTGCAGCGTGCATTATACTCACCTAGGAGGTTTTCAAAGTACTGATGCCTTGGTTCTGATCCCAGAGATTCTTTTTTTTTAAATTGGTTTGGGGGTGGCCAAAAATCTGGATATTTAAAATCTCCTCAGATAATGACATTGTGCAGCTCAGCTTGAAAACCTGCTCTTGGGTCTTCCTGTTAGTGCCTTTCACAGGTAAGCACCAGCCTCCCGGGGCTGTCTCAGCCCTCCTGTGCTGCACACAGGTCTTCACTGAAGTCCTGCCCTGCAGCGGCCCTTGAAACACTACCTGCGCCCAGCGCTGTCCGTCAGCACGCCACGGCCGCCACCCACCAGGTAAGGGACCACTCACAGCAGTGAACCCGTGGTGACTTGGTTGCTTTCTGCAATGTGGACGTGTAGGCTCAAGGGCAGAGCTAGCAGTTTAAAGAATTAAAAGGTAGGCTGCCACCCATCTCGGTCTGGAGTCAGGTAAGACGCACAGAAACCAGACCCTGGTTCCAGCACCGAGACATCTGACAACCACAGCATCAGCCGCCCCAGCTCTTGCCAGCTGCCTCCTCTTCCTGAGGTGGATAAGAGGAGATTCACATTGCTCCTGGAACTGCTCTAAACGCTAGGTTTTGGCAAGGCGCACCTGCCCTTTGTCATCAGAAAATGCATCTTGCTAGCAAGAGCGTTAAAAATCTCCTGGCGGTTTGTTTCTGGTTTTTTTGGCTTGTTTGTTTAAGCAAGATGGAGATTTTTTTAATGCCTGTTCTTCCCTCCTGTGTGTCTGGGACATGCGGATGCCTTCGAAGAGCTCACACATTGTCACTGAGGTATACGCGCTGCTTAAAATATGCTCTGCGATGTGTTGACAGCCGTCCATGTGTCCTGCAAGCCCTTTACATACAGGTGTGAATGACATAAATAGAATAGGCTGGAAGAAGAGTCCCGATTGCCTGTCATAATCTATACTGGGTTTCCTTCCAGCTCTTACAGTCTGTGATTCCAGATCCAAGGAAGAAGACTGCGGGGTGAGCTCCCAGCATGCGGGCCTGGCTGCATTTCCTGCAGACGGGGAGTATCGCCTCTTGGCTTACATAGTATAATGTCAACGTGTTTCCCAGGATGAGCCGGTTGACCAGGGGACACAAAGGAGGTAAAACTTAGAGCCTTTGGAACCCTGGGCACTGTCCGTCGGAATGTAACATGGCGCGGCTGCCGTGGAGAACAGTGTGGCGCGTGCACAGAAATGAAACACGGCGTCACCATGAGGGCCAGCCCCGCCGCTGCCGAGTGTACGCCCGCAGGAATCGAAAGCTAGGACTTGAACAGATGCTTGGACACCCGTGTCCGCAGAAGCATCATTCACTATAGCAAAAAGGCGGAAACGGCCCATGCATCCGTCCGCGGATGAGTGGATAAACAGAATGTGCTGGATATACACGCTGGAACGTTATTCGGCCTTTAAAAAGGAAGGAACTTCTGACACGCGCTACAACATGAACGCACTTTGAGGGCATTGTGTTACGTGAAATAAGCCAGGCACAAAAGAGTGAATACTCGGTGATTCCAATCACATACTGTTCCCAGAGTAGTCAAAATCAAAGGGACGGAAAATAGGACGGGGGTTGCTTGAGGCGAGGGGAGGGCAATGGGAAGTTACTCGTTAAAAGGACAGAGTTTCAGTTTTGCAAGATGAAGAAGTTCTGGAGGTGCCTGGTGGCCATGTCCGCACAGCCACGTGAAGGTGCTTAACGCCACTGAACTGCCCACTTGAAAATGCTTAAAGTGGTAAATTTTGCCACAGTTAAAGAAACTGAAAACCTAACATCTGGCTTTTATGTATCCTACACAGAAAACAACCCGAAACCTGCTCAAAACAACTGAGAGTCACTTTCGTATAATGCGGATTAGTCGCTCTGAGAATTCTGGGAGAGGTGTCAGGCTGGGCGGGGGCTGCCTGCGGTCCAGCCTTGTAGAGGAGGCTGGTTTCGAGGCGAGAGGGACCCGGGACTCAGTCACAGCAGAAAGAATTCGATTTTCTTTGTGGTGCCTTAGGGGAATGAGTATTGGATAAACTATCAATAGTTTCTCCTCCTTAGTTTTGTCCACTTTACTATTCACTGGAGACCCACTTCTGTTTCGTTCCCCCAGAGAACCCAGATGCACAAAAGGCTAATGGCAAAGAGGTTCCCTGCGGTGCCAGGAAGGCAGCCGTGTGGTGAGAAGGGCAGCGGAGAATGGAAGATACCACGGAGGTTTGAATCGTTGTCTTTTTATTTTGAAATAATTTCAAACTTACAGAAAAGTTGTAAGAGTGGTACAAAGAACCCCATATACTTTTTATCTATTTCTTCAATTGTTATTTTGCCACACTTGCTGTATCATTTTTCTCTTTTGTAAATCTATATACCCACACACACACACACACACACACTTTTGACGCCTAAACACGTATTTCCTAAAGGTAAAGAAGAGTCTTTCCTATAGCCACAGTGCAACCATCCGAATCGAGACGTTAGCATTAACAACGTGAATGTACTTAACACCGCCAAACTGTACACTTAGAAAGGATTGAGATGGTAAATTTTATGTTATGCATTTTAACTGCAATAAAATGTTAATAACAAGAAAAAACATTAACATTAATGTAGTACTATCCTCTAATTCACTGAACCTATTCAACTCTATTGACCCCAATGATATTTAGAGTGTGGGAGTGAAGAGAAACTTCCTCTTCGCCCTGGAAGGTATGCTGAAAGATCAACTCACGATAAGGCAGACTGATAAGAGAAAGAGGTTACAAATTTATTGACCAAGCATAGGGGGAGAATCACAGAGTGATTACTCAACATACCGACGGGGTCCAGAAGTTTATAGACCCTCATTTTAGCAGGGAGGCGGAGATGAGGAATATGGGTAATTCTGTCTGTCGAGTGGCAGTAAATGGTTATTCGGGAGGATGAATAGACACTTGGGAGGATGAATGAACAGATTGACTTGTAAATTATTCTCTTTGGAAATTAAATTAACCCAGAGACAGGCATTATCTTTAAAATGGGTTGGGCCAGATCTGGTTGTATTCTTGATCTTCTTTCCCTTAATATGTTGAGATAACAGGAAGGAGAAAGAAAGATAATTGTTCTTTTTGATGGGTCTGGTTTTTCTAAAGATAAAGGGAAAGCCCCTCCAGCCCCTGTTGCTCGCTTAGGACTTTTCATTCAAAATACTCTTTGTACCAAGGAGTCATATTTTGGAGTGAAATTTCCTGAGCTCCTTCAACAGCAACATAAATATATTCAAACATAGACATACAAAATATACACTCTCTGTTACTGCATATCACTGTGTATACACAGTGGTCCGGGATGTCATTGGAGGCCACGCATCACACGTGGCTGTCTCTCCCTCCCCTCTCTTGGGAAGAGGTGTCTTTCCTTGCTGAAGAAACAACATTGACCTCGATGTTGCTGAAGAGAACAGCCAGGAAAGTGTCCCCCAGCTGGTCTGTCTGGCACCGTCCTGGGGTTAGACGGAGGTTATGCGTGTGGGCGGGAATCCCACCAAAATGGATGCTTACTCTATTCAATGGGTTATAATCTGTTGCTATCATTTATTTTGAGGCCCCAATTCTCCAAGATCTGGTCAGTGGGAGTCCTTCTGCCTGGCTCTTGCACCGTTTCCACATGCCTCCATCTTTCTTGGAAGCATCCATCCTTACTTGCTGGTAGAAGATGTTCTAGGCTCACCCTGGACTCACCCTGTCCCAGCCTGGAGTCAGCCACTTCTCCAAGAAGCTCTGGATCCTTTTAGTGGAGAATGCTTTTTAGAAACTGACACCTGGGGGCTGGATACACTCACTGCGATTGTTGCATGCATCCATCTAGGTCTAGGCAGTATGTGTACGCACGCGTATTCCTCCCCGACACACAGGTGCGAGTGTGTCTGCGTCATCTCTAACTATAGACACCAAAACCCCTGAGTTTGCAGAGATGCCTCCGATGCAGTCCAGCAGTGCAGGGTTGATTCTGCTCCCACCTTCCACACTTTCACAGCTTGCTCAGGGGCGAGCAGCCTGACTCCCCTTGTCCTCAGCACACTCGCTCGTTTTCTCAGTTCCTTGCACGTCACCAGTCTCCACATCGGTCACCTCCTCTGTTCCCTGTGTCAGCCCCTCCTCAGCCTGGACCGGCGGGGGTCTCCTCCCTGACCCTGGCCCCACCTGCTGGCTGCCTCCGGAGTCCCCTCCTTGGCCCTAATCCTGCCAGCCTCTTCCTGGGCCCCACACTGCCTGCTTTCTTGGCCTCCTCCAATACATAATTTTTAAACAAAATAAAGAAAAATATGAAAGCAAAGGGAAGGGTAAAATTTTAATTCGAACACTACTACGTTGACCCTTGAACAACCGCATGGATCCATTTATACGCGGACGTTCTTTCGTCTCTGCCACCCCTGAGACGAGACCAACTCCTTCCCTTCCTCCTCCTCCTCATGATTTTCTTAATAACATTGACTTTTCTCTAGTTTATTTTATTATAAGAATATAATATATAATACATATAACAAAATATGTGTTAACTGACTGTTTATCTTGTTGGTAAGGCTTCTGGTCAACAGCAGGCTATGAGTAGTTGAGTTTTGCAGGAGTCAAAAGTTATACATGGATTTTCAATTGTGAGGGGAACAGCACCCCTAACCCCTGCATTGTTCGAGGGTCAACTCCTCTATGCTTCTGGAATATTTTTCTCTCCAGTTTGTGGTTATCAAAAGTATGTAGGAAAAAAAGCAGTCTCCACATCTGGAGAGTTCGGAGGATCGGGGCTGGACAGACGTGGAAATCGGAAACTGCTCCCCAAGGGACGGCGGGGCATCCCCCACCTCCAGCTGAAAACCCCTTCTCTAGATACAATTAGTCTTCTCCGCAGTTTCTCGCCTAGCACTGAAACCAAAATAAATGGAATTTGTACTTTCGGGATTCTATGACAATGACTATAAAATTTCTTATAGATTTAATATTAGCTTTTCAGGAGAAAAAATTCCCTTTACCTTAAATGTATATATTAGACAGGGTAGACCAAGCTATGCTGCAGTAGCAAATAAAGCCCACAAGTCTTATTTCTCATCATGGTGGTTCACTCTCTTCTCAACCGCAGCTGAAAGCAGCGGGCGGCCGTGCTTCTGCGGCCGCGGTAACAGGAGCACAGGGCTCCACAGCCAGGGGAAGAGAGAGGTGAAGGAAGCTCACCAGCTTTCAACTGCCTCAGCTTGAAAGTGTCAGATGACACTTATGATCTTATTTCCCGGGTCCACAAACAACGCAGAAGTGGCCGGGAAAGGGAGAGGTGCACCCGTGATCTCTCCAGACTCTATAATTTCCTACTTACAAATACGTCAAAACGAAGGCGCTTGGAATTGAAGAAATGTGTTTTAGCAATAACGAAAACAGTTTACCTTACTTAAAGAGAACTCATAAACATCAGCTCCCATTAGAAATTTAGCAGAATTATGTTGCATTTTTAAACTTGAAAACTTTCATTTTTTTAAAATTTTGGACATATTTTACATTGTTTTATTTTCTTTCACCACCATCTGCTGCTACGTTGATAAACTCGTGCTCACGACATCCATAAACTGGACTTTTTCTTAAGAATCTAGTGTTTGCGTTGAGTTGTGTCTGCTGAAATCTCTTCTTCTTGCAAGCAAACTTTTCTCCTCTGCAGGCATTCGGAGCTACACAAGATCGGTTTTTAAGACCCTTGGAACTTTGTGTCCAGCACACTGTGTCATAATGACTCCCTTTTAAAGAGCTTGCCTTTTACAGTGGACATAGAATGGATCTAATTTTAATGGAATTTGAGAAGCAAATGTAGGGATTCAGCTAGAGATTGTCATGAGGTCACTCTTAAGAAATCAACAAGCAGCTCAAGCCCAAATATGCTTTCTGATAAGAAGCGTTCTGAGTTACAAACCGCGTCCCTCCCTGGTGTGTGACCTCTCTATGCACCAGCCTCTGAAGGCCTGAGTCACTGCCTGGGCAACTCTCAGAGAACGCCATGTAGACACAGAGAACAGATAATACACTTTTATAAGTCAGTGAATCAATGTCCAATGTAGCTGAGGGCATGTCAGGGCTGTAGGAACAGTGTAAAGTTATATAGGGTGTGAACCAGGCACAGAACAATAGAAAGAGAGGTCATGTGTTTTCATATCGGTGATTAATATGAGGAACGCAGGCTTTATTTATCCTGGGGACATGCCAGCGCGTGGGCAGTATGTGGGCGCGGGAGGCCCTGTGTGTTGGAAACCGGCATGGAGGGTAAGTGTGTAGGAATGACCTTCCTTTGACCAAGGAAGGCAGCTGCCTGTACGAAAGCCAGTGCATTGTGCTTCTCTGCTTTACTTCTTCCTTTCGGGCGGGTCACCAGGGTGGAAAAAGAATGACCGGCTGGATCGAGCATTACCAACATGGCCTCCAACACGCATGAGCGAGAACTCCCCCATTCAGAGCGCCAAAGGCAGGGGGAAGATTTGACACAAACTCTTGTGTCGGCAACACCAGTGACCCTGGGGAAGCCCTGTGAGGCAAACAAGGGAGGCCCCATCCTCAGAGCCAGTGTCTGTATTGTCCTTCACAAAACACATTTGTATCTATCATACTATCTCAGAAATTCCTCTCCATGGCCTCATAAGGGACAGAAGCCAGTGTTCTCACCCCCTACCCGATAAAAAAAGAAACACACAGAAAGTTAAGGGATCAAACAGCCAGTGGAGGCCGGGCCTTGCAGCCAGGTCTTCAAAACATTGCACGGTGCCAGGTCTCCATGCTTGGGTTTTCTCACTCTACGACAGGTATCACAAAATCGAACACCTCTGGGACCCAGGCAGGGAGGACGCACAGGGAGGCTGGCTGGAAGCTGGCGAGGAAGGTCTGAGGGAAGGGAGAGAGCCCGTGACAGCTCTGAGACGCCCGCGTGCACCGAGCTCCCGAGGGCCCCGGCCCCGTGCGACGCAGGCCCAGTGCTATGGAACCTTCAGCCTTCAGCGGAAGCCGGAAGCCCAAATTTCGAAGGCTGTCTATTTGCAAGAATCTGCATCAGCAGCTAATTGGGTTTGTTCTTTAAATCACACACCCACGAACTGAATCTGGTTTACAGGTTGCATCTCCTGCCTTGCAGTAACTTCTCTGAGCACAGCGTCAGACCAAGGATGAAAGGACGGCGAAAACAGGGACAGGGACCCCAGAGGACCTAAAAAGCATGGACATGTCCTTCGGACAGGCAAGGGCTGGAATAAGGTCGAAACAAAGGAGAGTCTCCAAATGGGAATAATTGTCCCTCATCCTGTCCCTGCGGAAGAGGAGCCCAGAGGACGACCCCTCGGAAGAATATCCTGCTCCTCCGCCCGCCAATGGGGAGGTAGACTGAGGAGGAGCTGCCGGGTGTGGCTGCGTAAACAGCCCTCAGAATTCTGCACATTCCAGACGCCAAGAAAAACACGGCGGAACAGAGAGAAGATGGCGGCAGGCTGCAATAACCGCAAAGCGCCGGGCAGCCAACGCACGCCAGCTGCGCCTCGAGCGCTGCTCTGAGTCCCAGGCACGGATCAGGCCGTGGACCCCTCGCAGGCCGTGGGGAACTGACCAGGACTATGCCCATATTAGAGAGGAGAAACAGTCACCAGTTGGCTAAGTACCTTGCCCAAGGTCACCCAGCCAGGTTGTGGCACCCACTAGAGTCTGACTCGAAACACACGCTTTTAGCTACTTTGCTATTCTACACCCCGATCTGAGCGAAAAGTTCCCAAGACTGGGAGCGAAGGGATCAGGCGGAGAGAAGAGATCCCTTCTCCAGGGATTCCGGAGGGCCTTGTCTAGGTATCAGCCTCTCATCCCACTGGGTAAACAGGGTCTGGACCAGATAATCCACATCCACATCACTCGCCGGGTCGCTGGTGAGTAATTTCAGAGGACTTGCTAAATCTTCAACAAATGTAAATCATGACTCTTCGCCTCAAGGAAATCGGGGAGATGATACGATTTACATCAAAGAAACAAGAGCAAATAATGGAATCACCACTTCCAGCCCGTCCCAG
>CAUYRB010038731.1:0-17631 GCA_963574695.1 Propithecus perrieri | reverse complement strand
ACTCTGGGAGGCCGAGACGGGCGGATCGTTCTGAGCTCAGGAGTTCGAGACCAGCCTGAGCAAGAGCGAGACCCCGTCTCTACCAAAAAATGGAAAGAAATTAATTAGACAGCTAAAAATATATAGAAAAATTAGCCGGGCATGGTGGCACGTGCCTGTGGTCCCAGCTACCCGGGAGGCTGAGACAGAAGGATTGCTTGAGCCCAGGAGTTTGAGGTTGCTGTGAGCTAGGCTGATGACACGGCACTCGCCCCAGGCAAGAGAGTGAGACTCTGTCTCAAAAAAAAAAAAAAAAAGAAATATTTACTGAGGCCTGGATCTGTGCCGAGCCCTGTTCTAGGAATGAGGGACACAAGATCTTGGGCTTCCAGAGGGCTAAGAGGGGCCTCGACTCCCAGCAAAATGCACACAGTAGGTGCTCCCTGTGCCCACGAAATAGAAACTCAAGTGACAAGAAGAAGCCAGCTGCGGGACAGTCTGGAGAATGTGTTCCAGGCATCTGCTCTCAAGAAAGCCCCTTCACAAATGTAAGGGCTGTATAGCTGCTTTGACTATGTTTGTTATTAATATTAAGTAGCAGTTCAAGATTTCTTACTTTTACCTGAGTTTCCCCAAGTTCAATCCACCCTTCCTTCAACCTGCCAGTCTCTTCTTGCAGCATCTTCCCACACGGTTCACCCAGTCACCAAACAAGCTGCTTGTACATTCGAGTTAGGGTAATGCCTTATCAATCATTCGGGATGGATCATTAATAACGAAACATTGGTTAAAGCTGGGAATTATAAAATAATAATATTGGAGAGTCTGCTCCCTTAAATGATTGATTTAGCTTAAAATATGTAAAAGAAATATAATACACATATAAATAAAAGAATATTCATTCACTTGCCAGTTATACCAGATACAGAGCTGCTTTCAACCTCCATTTCACCCACTTTGTATTTTGAGAAAACGATTTATATTTCCCAGACTCTTCTATCGCTCAGGTTCTGCTAGAAATTAGGTTTGGCCAATCAGACGCACCCACGCAAGCCTTGGACAGTGATCTTTCTAGACGTGAGGTGGACAAGTAGGCTCTGGCAGACGTGTGCATTGCCAGTGGTTGGACCTGCGTCCTGCTGCCTGATCGCCTGCTTTGTGGTGTGGGTGACTACAGGAGCAGTCCCCTGACATCCAGGTGACAGCAGCAGCAGCAGCAGGGAGGCCTTGAAGCACAGGTCCAGGTGCAGCCCCTGATGCCTGCCCAGCCAGCCCTTCCAGTAGTTCTGTAAGCACATAATTCCCTATATTAAATCCCTTTCTACTAGAAATACCTAGAGTGGCTCATTTCCTGCCCTGAATGCTGAATGACCCAACAAGCTTTTTTTAATATAAGGCCAAAGCCTTTTATTTCAAAACGAGTCCACTGATCCAAATACCACATCATCCTTGACACACGACCCATTCAGCCATGCTATAGCATGTGTAATGTTCAGTCTTGGCTTCTTTAAAGTGGAGTGAGAACTAAAGGACACTACAGGAGCAACCCGTGTGAAGAATCCTTCTAAATGTTTGTGATTCCCCCAGTATCTTTAGTCGCCTGACTCAAATGTAATCAAACAGCATATTTTAGTGACCTGCCTTTATCCAGTCCCTCCAAAGCTCTCCACTCAGTTTTCATGAAAACAACTTTTTATATTTATATTTCACTGATTCACAGGAAATTGAATTAAATTACATAATTACAACAAGTACACTGGCAAAAACTGGAAATAAACACAGTGACTCTTGATTAACATGAAATAGAGTAATTATGTCAGGTGATTCAAAAGGAATTGTACACCTTTAAAAAGTTGTCATTCAGTTTGCATACATATATTTCTAACATTGTATTATTGAAATGTTCGAACATACGGTAGAGTTGAAAAAAATTTTCTTTTGAGACAGGGTCTTGCCCTGTCTGCTGGTCTAGAGTGCAGTGGCATCATCACAGCTCACTGCAGCCTCAAACTCCTGGGCTCAAGCGATCCTCCTGCCTCAGCCTCCCAAGTAGCTGGGACTACAGGCGCATACCACAATGCCCGGCTAATTTTTCTATTTTGATAGAGATGGGGTCTCACTCTTGCTCAGGCTGGTCTTGAACTCCTGACCTCAAGCAATCCTCCCACCTCAGTCTCCCAGAGTGCTGGGATTACAGGCGTGAGCCACCACACCCGGCCTGGAGTTGAAACAGTTCAACCCACAATGAGCAGCCTCCTAAATCCCCAGATAGCCCAGCAAGCGACTCCGCATGAGGATGCACCAAGAGCCTTGCATTTGTGTTGCCTCTTCTCAAAGTCTTGAGGAAATGAAGAAACGCACTGTGGCCCCACCCTAACTACGGATGGGGACACACTACAAAGGCCGGGGAGGAATTAGGCAGGTTTAGCATGTGTGTGGCGTGAGGGGTGCTGAGTGCACATTTGTGACATCAGAGAAGTGAGATAAGGCAGTTCCTTTACAAATAGGCTTTGATGTGTTTGTTCACTTAGTCACTGAGCAATACATTTTTTAAAAGTTCTGTTCATTTAAAATCACCCTGTGATTCCCCCGGTGGACATAGAAGTACTCTCTTCCTATGTGCATGCCCAGATAGTGAGCCCACACCCTCAACAAGCACCGTGCACTTCTGAGCACACGTGTGCGCTAAGATTTGGCGGTTACCGGGAGAAAGACCTCACCCTCACGGGACTACATGCTGGTTGTGGGACACTGACCATCAACAAGAAGCACATATATGTGTCACGCAGAGAAATGTGCTCTAAAGAAAAATAAAGCCAGGCAGGGGAGAGCAACGGGGGTGTCACTTTGGAGAAAGTTGTCCAACAGGTCCTCTCTTCTAAAGGGTAAGCTCAGCAGAGGCCTGCGGGGAGAGGAGGAGTGAGCCACTTAAGGTCCCGGAGGAAACGCATTCTATAATGGAAAGACAGAAAGACCCCCAGCTGGGGCATGTCTGGTGGGATCTGGGAACGACAAGGAGGTCAGCAGGGCCAGTGGGGAGAGAGAGAAGGGGAGTTTGGAGGGAGAGCCAAGGGCCAGATCACGCAGCGCTTTAGAGGACAAGCCAAGGGGGTTTTCCCTCCTGGAGAGATGATCAACCACGGGAGCATGTGGGCACAGAACTGATGACTCCCGCCTACGTTTACAAAGGCCCGTCCCGCCGCTGTATGGAGAACAGCCTGTGGGCAGCTCTCGCGGCACCAGAGGGCTCTGAGGCAGGGCAGCAGCAGTGCAGGTGGGGAGAGGTTGGATTTGGGGAATATTCTGATGTTTCCATCAGACAGAAACAGGAAGGAATGAAAGGCGTTGAGGGTGGCACCAAAGGGTTTTGGCCTGAGCATCAGGGTGAGCGGTGGTGGCGCTGGCTGAGACGGGAGCTCTGGGGAAACAAGAGGGTGAGGGGACTCGAGTTCAATTCTGGACAGAGAACAAGTGGGATAAACAGAAAAAAAATAGCAAGACGGAAGACTGGCACCCATCCACACCCATAATCGATCCCCCAAAAAAGTGGAGATTGTCAGATATGATTTTTTTTTTAAAAAAGAGCAAGAGTGGAAAATATGCTGCCTTCAAGAAACTCACTTTAAATATAAAGGTACAAATAGATTAAAGAATGAGGCAGGGCACGGTGGCTCACACCTGTAAGCCCAGCACTGTAGAAGGCTGAGGCGGGAGGATCACTTGAGCTCAGGAGTTCAAGACCAGCCTGAGCAAGAGCGAGACCCCATCTCTATCAAAAATAGAAAAAATTAACCAGGTGTGGCCCACCTGTAGTCCCAGCTACTGTGGCGGGGGGTGGGGGTGGGGTTGCTGAGGCAGGAGGATTGCTCGAGCCCAGGACTTTGAGGTTGCAGCGAGCTGTGATGATGCCGCTGCACTCTACCCAGGGCGACATAGGGAGACTATCTTCAAAAAAGGTAAATAACGGAAAAAGATATACTATGCTAACACTGATCAAAAGAGAGCTGGAGTAGCTATGTGAATGTCAAAGTAGATTTTAGGGCAAATATGTCACCAGAAATAAAGAGGAACGTTTCAAAACGATAAAGAGGTCAATTCAGGACAAGGACACAACAGTGATATATGTTTGTGTAGCTAGTATCAAAGCTTCAAAATAGAGCAAAAATGTATCGACTTGCAAGGAGAAAGAGATAAATCCACAATTATAATCAGAGATTTCAACGCCCCTCTCTCAATAATTGATAGAACAAGTGCATAGAAAACTAGTGCGGATGTAGAAGACTTGAACATTTTCAACCAACGTGGCCTAATTGACGTTTTTTGGAGCACTCCACCCAACAACAGCAGAACGCACCTTCTAGAGCTGGGCATCCGCAGGGCACAGCTGTATCGAACGGGGGGAAGCCTGAGGAGGGAGTGTCCATAGCCAGGGAGACCGAGAAGGCGCTGCAGCGACAAGGACCAGGAGCGCAGGGCTGCCAAGAGCAGGTGAAGGGCGCGAGTACAGGGGGCGCGAGTGCCCGCTGCGCCAGCGCCGCACAGGTCAGGCAAGCGAGGACCGAGCACTGGTCACGGGATCTGGCCACGTGGAGGCCACTGGCGACCCTGACGAGAGCACCTGCCCTGGAACGTGCGGGGCGCTGAGCCGTCGTGCGCGGCGGAGTGGGAGGCCGTGCCCACGCACTCTCCTTTTCCGGGAGTTTTGCTGGAAAGGGCAGCAAAGCGATGGAGAGGTGCCAGCAGCGGGTGTGGCAGGGTTGTTTTTTTTTTTCTTTTTAAAGAAGGGAAGCGGTGAGAGTAGGTCGGACAGGGGCGGAAAGCATTCAGGAGGGAGAGAGGACATTTGGGAGAAAGGAGAGAATTTCAGGGGAGATATCCCTGAGAGGGGCGGGTCCAGAGCACGCAGGGAGCAGCGGTCTTGGCTGGGGACTCAGTCTTTGGTAGGAGAAGGGGCCACCAGAGCAGAGGGGCCGGGGCAGTGTGGGGGGTCTTGGAGGGCCCCGCGGCAGGCAGCCCCCTAATCCGGCGGGCAGGAGAGCCTCGTGCGAATTGTCCGTCCCGTTAGAGACAGGCTTCGCTGACGTCTGCCCCAGGGGCCGTGGCCTTCTGGTCACTGTTACTACTTGCTCTGTGACCCTGGACAAGAGACCCAGGTGACGTTGGGACAGAGAGCCTGGCGTAGTCCTGCCCTGTGCCACCAGAGGGCGCCGGGAGACTGTCCTATGTGCGCGGGGACAGGACAACGCCACCCTGCGGGTCTCCGCGCCGCCGGGAACCGATTTGGTTCCAGCCTCGCCTTGAGGCTCACTTGACAAGAAACCGGGACAGAAAAGGGGTGGGGTCCTGGAACGCGCGTCCCGGGAAAGCGTCGTGCAGCCCCGCGAACCCCGGGAAGCTCCAGCCCAGCCCTGCGGCGGCGCCCTGGCAGCCCGAAGGGTGTGGTCTGGACTAAAGCAGCCAGGAAGGTCCAAACCCAAACCGCTCCCTGTGCTCCCGCCGCCGCCGCCACCGCTAGCACCATTCCTCGGGGCAAGGCATTGGCTTCACACCCATTAACCAAGCGCCAGCTTGGGGCCAGGCCTGCTGGCGCTGAGAATGCCGAGAAGTTAGACCTTCCTGCTTCCAGAAGTGGGGGCGATTAACCTACGGAATGAATGAATTACTGAGTGAGCCCAACGTGGAATTCCCAGGGAGACAAGGGGCAGAGCCCGAAGGTGATGGGCCGGCAGGGGCTCCACTGAGGGGCTTGGTGCTGCCCGAGGGTTGGGAGAGGGAGCTGGAGAAGAAGGGTGGGGATGACACTGAGCACCACCTTGGACTTGAGGGGCCACCATGTCGGTATTTTAAAGAGAGAGGTGGGGAATGGACACAGTCTCATCCATGTAGACAGCTCATCACCACTGTCTGATAAAATACAAGTGCTCTGCCAGCCCCTATCATCCCACATCAACTTAGAATGAACTCTTTCTCCAGCACTCCCTGCCCACTGCCAAAGGCAAGCAGATTCTACCACCGACAGGAGAGTGCTGAGGGCCCCAAACAAGTAAGGGCATGGGAGAGGCCAGGTTTTTGGTGGAGGGCCCCACCCCCACCCAGGGTCAGCTTGGCATGTGATGGGGCCAGAGTCCTGTGCCAGGAGGCAGAAGGGGCACCTTGAAAGAAGCTCCCTTCACCCTTCAGCCCAGGGGCAGCCTAGCCAGTCTCCAGGATGATGCACTTAGAGTATGCAGTACCCCGTGTACAGCAAGCACCCAATTGATGTTAACCATTCTTCTTATTATATATTAAATACAACAAACATCTTTAGAGAACAGAAAAGCAAGCACATTTGGTCAATGTATGCATTCTTGTAGATTGACTGTTCAGGTTTCCCCAATTTCCATCCCCTTAGAAATAATGAACACTTTTAGTTTCAAGCCTATCATATAGGGCTGCAAATCTGGAACCTGCTATCTTGTTCCCTTGGCTTCGGGCCAGGTTGCAGATGTTTGAGTCCTTCAGATGCCTGAGTGGCTGCGTCTCCCAGGCTGGTGCTGACTCACGGTGCAGCCAGCATGCAGTCTTTCTCTCCGCCAGGTCCCTGCGGCTTTCTGAGTCTCGGATGGTGCATGGCCTATTCAGAGTTCACTGACCTGTACCTAATATATTTCCCTCTCGGGCCCTGTTCCTACCCCTAAGGGATATATGAAGGGAAACCCTTAGCGTAGTGGTTAGCATGAAGTGAGCACTTGGTGTTAGCTGTTGGTGGTGTGTTATTATTCATTACTATTATGATATAGCACAAACTCATTGCAATTGTTTTATTTATTTATTTATTCCCTGGAAGATCATTAGAACTGCTTGGGCATATCACACGAGGGTGGTCTGATGCAAGACAGGAGGATGGGGTATTAAGCTGTCCCCTCTTCCATAAACTCCTTAAAGACAAGAATCATCTGATTAGTCTCCACGTTCCAGCAGCCCCTGGCGTTTGGCTCCCAGTAGTTAAGCAAGGAATAAGCATATTGTATGTTTCACATTTTTCCAAAGATGATTTGGGAGAATCGAATCATACCATCATCATTCCACCAATCAGGACTCAGCTGACAGTGCACTTTGATACTAAAAAACGCCTTTGGCTTCCTTCCCTCCACCCAATTTAAGAAGCAAGTTATGAGTTTAAACTGTCGAAAGCCAGTTACTACCCCTTGGAAGAAACTGCCATCTCTAAACTATGAATGTGGGCAGCTTGTACTCTGGCCCTTCTGTAGTCTTGGTGTAGGGGAGGAAGTCCAGGTGAGTCAGAAGGAGGGGAAACCTTAGTGAGCAGGCAACCCAGGCCTTGCCTTGTAGGGATCCAGATGCTGAAGCCCACAGAATGACTGAAGCTCACAGCAGCTCTGGGCTGCTGGAGGAGCGTCACTGTTGTAGGAAGATGCTCTCATGTAGGTCTCCCTGTTGGTCCTCAGAATTCTTGGGGGGAATGATTTTGTCAGTAGGAGCCAGGTCCCATCGCAGCTTGGTTTTACGTGCCGCTCAGGTGTGTCATTTTCGGCTCAGCCTCATACTGCCCCTGCAGCCCTGCAGTCGGCGCCCGGGCACCACCCCCAGGCCGCTCTGCCTTGGCAGAGATTCGTTCCTCTGCCGGGAACCTCTCCCTTTCCAGCCCGGCAGGGTGACCTTCGGGGCACGCTGCTCATCTCCTCCGCCTCCGAAAAATAGTCTCGCTCCCCCTATATATACATCTAACAACCCAGCTCCTGTGCCTGTATTTTGGCGCTTAGTACGTCGTCATTCGTTCATTCAAGGGGAGAACGCAGGCTAAGTGCCCAATACCCCGATACAAGTTAGCTCCTGTCATTAACATCACTCATCCGCTGTTTACGGAGTTTCTCGGGCTCTGGGCTACTCGCTGCGTCCACAGCAGTGAACGGGGCCCTGACGGCCTGCGCCGATCGGCGCACGCGAAGTCCGCACCTTCGGGGCTGACCGCGCGGGGACTACGGGCCCCGCCCCGCACCCGGACCACAAGTCCCAGAAGGCCGCGCGGCGGCGCCGGGCCCGCCCCGCGCACGCGCGACGTCGTGGCGCTGGCGCCAGCGGGCGCCGGCGACTGCGGCTGCGGCCGGCGGACGGGCGGGGCCTGCTTTGGGGCGGAGCTGGCTCCCGCTGTCTCAGTCGGCCGTGGGCTAGCGGACGGCGCGGCTTCCGGCGCCCGTTTCTCTCGCTCGCTCGCTCGCGCGCAGAGTCGCCCCCTCAGCGCTGCCCTCGGGTCCCGAGCGCGGCGCCATGTCGGAGCCCGGCGGCGGCGGCGGCGGCGAGGACGGCTCGGCCGGCCTGGAGGTGTCGGCCGTGCAGAATGTGGCCGACGTGTCGGTGCTGCAGAAGCACCTGCGCAAGCTGGTGCCGCTGCTGCTGGAGGATGGCGGCGAGGCCCCTGCCGCGCTGGAGGCGGCGCTGGAGGAGAAGAGCGCCCTGGAGCAGATGCGCAAGTTCCTCTCGGACCCGCAGGTCCACACCGTCCTGGTGGAGCGCTCCACTCTCAAAGGTGCGCGGCCGGGGCCGAGGGCGGCCTGCAGGGCTGCGGACGCCCCCAGGAGTAGTCCCTGCAGAGGGCGGGGTCGGCGGGGTCCCCACGGGCCAAGCCCCGCGGAGGGCAAGGGTGCCCAGGTCCCCCAGGGCCGCAGACACCACGCGGGCCGGGCCCCCGCGGCCACAGACACCCCACCGGCCGGGCCCCCCACGGCCGTCGCGTACGCCCCGCGAGGCCGGCGCCGCGCCCGGGCCTTCCCTCTGGCCACACCCACTGCCGGAGCCCGCGGGGTGTCCCCGTCCTGGTCGCGGGAGGGGATGAAGGTGCCCCGTCTCGCCGTCACCCGAAACAATGGGGTCGCTTTGTCTGCTCGGGCCGCTCAAGATGGCCGAGTTGGGTGGAGACGGCGTCTCCCTGGGCTGAGCGCGGGCGGAGGCCGCATCCCTGCCGCCAGTGTCACATGAGCTTTTCAGTTTCGATTTGTGTCCAGGCCGAGCCAGGTTCGGGAGGAATGTGTCAGGCGCAGACCCGCAGAGCTGTGAGCAGCCAGGATTCTGGCCCTTAGGTCGTCTCAGTTAGGGGAGGAGGTCGTAGCGGGCCGGCGGGGAACCTAGGCGGGCAGGTGTCCTGCCCTGTAAGGATGCAGGGCCTGAGGCCCACCGAATGACAGCCTGCCTCTGCCGCCTGCAAGCATCCCTGTTGTATGTAGATGCTCTGACGTAGGTCTCCATGTTGGTCCTCGCAGCATCCTTCCTGAATGGGTGTGTCTCCGGATTTTACGTGTGAGGAAACTGAGGCACGGGTTAAGTGACGCATCCAAAGCCCTACTAAGCTATTCTTAGTCCTTAGACTAGACTCAACAGCTCAGTTTCCAGTTTATTGCTTGTTTTCACTCATCATCCCTTATAATTAATATTTGTGTAATGCTTATGATCGTAATGATAGCACTGTAATATTTGAGTCTGATTTTACAGATTTTAAAAAAAGATTCAGGTTAAGCACTTAGTGAGGGGAGGAGGCAAAAGGTTTGCATATTCCAGCTATCTCTTCAGATAGTGACCTCTTCAAAGCAAGGCTAGATTCATCTTGAGCCGTCTGGAGCCTGCCTGCAGGGAGGTTTCTCATTGATACTTTGAAATCACTTTGTAGTCTGTATTGAGGACCCCATGTATGGGTGTGGCAGGTCCATCTAGGAACCCAGGGATGAGTCCAAGTAGGTTTTACAGTTAGCACCTAGGGAATAGGGATTGTCTGAAAATGTTTGCAGGTAAGCTTCCTATAATTTAAAAAAACAGAATGGTTTTGTCGTTAAGAGAACCTATACTGTCTGCTCAATCCTCAACACACACACTTGTGTTTCTTTCTGATAGTTTGTTTCTTTCGAAGGCTATTCTTACTCAGAAGATGCTTCACTGTAGCCTCGGTTTCTGCCAGAGGTTAGGAGAGTACAGAGAAGTATTTTTCTTGGATCCACATGGAACGTTCACAGCAAATAAACCATTCAAACATCTTTACAGTGTTAATGTTGTTTAGGGTTGTTTACCATTATATTTGGGGTTATATATTCCTGCATGGAAACCACAGGTGTTTAAAACATTTTTTTAACTCATCTACTCTTTTTTCCAAAAACATATGTATCCATGGTAGAAAATTTATACAAATAAAATAAAAGTCTCCTGGAATCCTTTGACCCAGATATAACCACTGTCAGCATTTTGGTGTATGTGTTTCTGGATTTTTTAAGTAATTAAGTAATTTTTAAGTAATTTGAGTAGTTTGACCATGGCTGATTCTTGATCATATTTTTATTGCACAGCTTATGTATTGAAATCAGTGATTTTTTTTTTTTACTTTGGCTCACAATTTCTTTTTATGAAAAAGAATTAAGTTTTATTCTTTGTTTCTACAGCGATCACCAGTAATTAACTTTTCTCAGACATCTTAGTATTGAACTGTACTAAAATTGTTGGGGGGGGCATATTTCTGTAGTATACTGTCTAGTACAAATCATCTCTGTGTCTTTATGGGTACATTTTCTTCCTTTCAGCAGAATGAATATCCAGGCATCCAAATCCTGGCTCCACGATGACTTGCACTTTTGAAAGTTGAATAAGGAATGAGATTATCTGAAATTGAAATCCTGCCTCATTCTTGTATTTAAAAAAATCCCTAAAGTGTTTCTAGCATTTCAACCTGTCTATAATTTAATTTTCACTTATAAAAATCTAAGGAAAGATTTAAAAATTAATCCAAGGTTATGACATATGGTCTCATTGGTCTTATTAGCATCCTGGCTACACTAGGACAATTTAGATACAAGTACGGACCCAGGACCCTTGGTAGGAGGGGTTTCTTCTGTGTGGTTTTTACGAGTTAGCCTTGGCATTTGTACATTTAATCAAATATGTGCGACCAGTAGTTAAGTACAGTGAAAAGGTAGGCTTGTGTGGATTTAGGAAACAGATCCGAATTGTTTAAACTGAATAAAGACTACCCCCTAGCTGGGCATGGTGGCTCGCGCCTGTCTGTAAACTTAGCACTTTGGGAGGCTGAGGCAGGAGAGTTGCTTGAGCCCAGGAGTTGGAGACCAGCTTGAACAAAACGGCAAGACCCGTCTCTACAAAAAATAGAAAAATTAGCTGGGCATGGTGGCGTGCGCCTTTGGAGGCTGAGGCAAGAGGATCACTTGAGCCCAAGAGTTTGAAGTAGCAGTGAGCTGTGATGATGACACTGCACCTCCAGCCTGGGCAACGGAGCAAGACCCTATCTCAAAAACAAACAAAAGACCACCACCAATGATGAAGTCGTATAATTTATTTAATGAACAGGAGGAATTGCTTTAGCTTTTATTTATTTTACCCTCTTCTACTTTTTTTTTTAATGGAAAGAAGTTTCCAAAAGCTTGTAATTGAATATAGAAGCATTTTTATATAAAGTTACATACGTAGCTATACCCAGCTAGCTGTAAACTTCTGTTAAAATACAGGACTGCATTACTTGGCCAGGCATGGTGGCTCAAAGCTGTAATCCCAGCATTTTGGGAGGCTAAAGCGGGAGGACCGCTTGAGCCCAGGAGTTCGAGACCACCCTGGGCAACATAGCAAGACCCTGTCTCTATAAAAAATAAGAAAAATTAACTGGGCATGGTGGTGCGTGCCTACAGTCCCAGCTACTGGGAGACTGAGGCAGGAGGATCACATGAGCCCAGGACGTTGAGGCTGCAGTGAGCTGTGATCCTGCCACGGCATCCTAGCTGGGGCAACAGAACGAGACCGTGTATCAAAAAAAAAAAAAAAACAAACAACAAACCAGCATTACTCAAGGTTGTAAATTTAACAGTTCATTTTGATAGTGAAAAATTGGAGAGTTGGTGGGAAAGGGAACGTTAGGTTACAGCTCCGCATTTTAAAAAGAGAAATGTCCTTTCTGTAATTGCTGGCCTGTAGGAAATTACCTGCTTGGCAACATACTTACAAAAATGTGACAAAATAGGTGCTCATGACTGAACTAGGCATTTTAAAATGTTACTGACATTTTTGTAGCACTTTTTACTTGAAGTGCATTTTTTTTGTCATGCTTTGTCCCGGTGAGAGGTCGGCCGGTGCGTTCTATGGTGGAGGTAGGAACGAGATGGGTTGCTTCGGTTCGCAGCTGGTGGGCTGACGGTTCCACGACTGGTCTGCGCTTCTCCAGCTTGCGAGTGGCCAAGCTGGGACCAGGTGCTGAGTTGGTTGGTTGGTTTGCATGAGTGTGGGTTTTTGTTTTTTTTCTTTTACACTTAAGTTTCTTAGGCTTGGAACTTGCCTTATGACCAGACTTAGTGGCTGTGGTGAATGCTTAAGCTTGGAATTATAGTTTTTCTCCTGAGGTAGGTAATTTGGGGGTTTTACCTCCTCTTCATTAGTGCAGACATGGCGAGGGACCAGCATGTGAAAGAAATCTAGAGCTATTTATGGTACTGAACTTCACAGAGATATAGTGGTGTGGAAAGTTTTATGGGGAGTGTTTTGTGGGTTTATAAAAATTATTTTTCTGAGGATTTAATTTTCCTAAAGGATGAGGGAATGTAGTAGACTGATGAATAAAAAGTATAGTATTTATTTATGGCCTTTGCTTAGGCCCCCCAAATGGTTAATAAAATGATTAACAGGATGAATTTTCTGTAAAACCATACTGTCTTGTAGCACTAGGAAGGAGCCCACCAACCTGGGTCCTCCCCATCCAATGCTGTCACACTGTGGGTGGGGCCCTAGCAGGGGTCCCCAACCTGTGGTGAGTTGTGTAATGATTTCGTTATATGTTACAATGTAATAATATAGAAATAAAGTGCACAATAAATGTAATGCATTTGAATCATCCCAAAACCATCCTTCCCCTCCCTGGTCCCTGGTAAAATTGTCTTCCATGAAAACAGTCCCTGGTGCCAAAAAGGTTGGGGGGACCGTTGCATAGGACAAACCAGTCTGCAGCAAGATAAATTTGAATGTGCAATGTAGCATAGTAAATGAAATTTATGTACAGCAAAGGGAAAACAGTAATCACTTCTTTCTGAAAAGTAAAGATGAGCCAGGTACTGGCGCATGCCTGTGGTCCCAGCTACTCAGGAGGCTGAGGTGGGAGGATTACTGGAGCCCAGGAGTTTAAGTCTGTAATGTGCTATGATCATGCCTGTGAATAGCCACTGCACTCCAGCCTGGGCAACATAGTGAGACCCTATCTCTTAAAAAAAAAAAAAAGTGAAGATGGACAGAAATTGTTTATCAACATCATAGAATGTCAGCTTGGGAGTAGCAGGGGAGGTTTAGTCCAGCCCTTGTCTTTCATGAATGAGGAAACCAAAACCGCAGGATTTTAACACCCAGTTAGGAAAAGGGTGTTCTAAGAGTATTCTGAAACGTAAAATCTAATCTCCCTGTAGTTCCTTGGTATCTGTTAAAACGAAAGTGTTTGTTTTAATCTATTTCATATCAGTTATGTCTTTTGAGTTAGTATTAACTTAAAAACTACTAAGTCTTACGTTGTTTAGGTATTAATAACTTATTCGTTTTTTTTAATTCCTTCTCTTTTTTTGTGGAAATATCAAAATGAACTCTGTGTGACTGTATGTTATATACAAGTGTTATAAGGGGTTTAATGCTCCCTTCATACTCCTAATGGTGTTACAAGGGAAGTCTTTGGGTTAGGAGAAAATTCAGACTGTCTCGGTGTTCTTAGCCTCGCACCAGAGCAGGGAGTGGTTGTGGCAAAGAAGCCATGGCTCCTCAGGAGCACGAAAGGGCAGGCGTCCAGGCGACAAGAGAAAGCACCAGAGATGAGAAAGGGGAAAATTGAAGCAACCACCTGAGAGAAGTAGGGGGCGACATGGATGATAGTGATCAACCAAAATAATACGGTATTAGTATGTTTTAGATTTTAAAAGGGAAAGAAGATAAAAGATAAAGAGAACCAAGAACACGTAACAAGTAATTTGATAGTGTATGTGGGCCACAGGAAATGAATGGCTTCGTCCTCAAGATGGAGAAGAAAAAGTTGGGAGGGAAGAGTAAGTGAGGGCAGGACCCGGTGCAAGGCCAGCAGCCTCATCGGCCACCCCGCCAGTGCGCTCTGTCCTTTCCTGACCGCTGCTCACCAGACTTTGTGGAAGCATGCGGATCAGCACAGGAAAGGGTGATATAATTCTTAAGGTAATTGAACTTGGCATCTTTTTTATGTTTCATTAAATAAGACATAATGCTCACCTTATTCACAGAGTAATAATACAAATTACTAGTAGTATGAAATACGTTAAACTAGTCTTTCAATAGGAGTATGCACAGATTAGTGCTAAATGCCATTTTGAACATCTCTAGAAAGTCAGTAAATTCTCAGAAGTTACCCAAAGTGTCCACAAGTCATTGCAATGTGTATCAATATAGCTTGCAGCAAAGGAGCTCATGAGGCAGGCCCGATTCTCTCTGTACTCATACTTTGATTCTTTAACTATATGAACTTTAACTATATGGTCTGTTATGCATTAGCTGTATTAACCAATAACTTTATCAAACAGTAGGAAACTGATTCAAACTTTACTGAAAGTGATATTACCTAATAAAACATGCAGATTGTGTTTGTTTGTAAGCTTCTAAATACAACAGAATCAATAGCCTCCTTGTTACTAAGAATTAACAATCAAGTATCTTTCCTCCTCTGAACAATTTTTTTAAAAAGCTTCTATGGAAGTAAAATGTCAAATTATTATTTGGAAAGTTTAATAATTTACAGGGATGTAATTTATAGAGAGGCAAAAAGCTCAAATTATTTGATAGCAGTTTATATAACAATGTCATATGTTGTGTAACTGTAAATGAGAGTCAACCCTATTCCCATCTATATAAATACAGACTTTATTTGATATCTCTATTTATAGAGAATATACATAAAAAGAGTAATCCAAAATGTATTCTACAACTGATTAATAATGACTTCCACAAATCGTTGTCATCAAAAGTTAGAATATAACAAAGCAGTAGGGAATATCTATTTGCGTTATCATTGAGGATTATGTCATTGGGTGTGCCTTCCTTAGCCAAAGCAGCATTCTACTGCATTGCAGTATTCCTAGTGCAGAACTGGAGCATTTGCCACATAGCTGTGACTCATCGCTTGGAATGATGCCTAATTCCTTAACTGTGTTTGTGTTAGGAAGTGCAGGCAATGTGATGAGATGCCACGTCCAGACTGCAGGTTTTCTGTGTGATTTCATTTGTATCCATGGATGAGTCTTTATCTAGCGGGGGAAGAAATGATTCCAAGTTAACATACCTTGGCTGTGCACCTGTAATCCCAGCTACTTGTGGGGCTGAGGTGGGAGGATAGCTTGAGTCCAGGAGTTTGAGACCAGCCTGGGCAACATAGTGAGGACACCGTCTCAAATGATTTCTTTCCGTGATTATGGAATGTAACTTTTATTTTCTATATATTGTGTGGGTGTTATTTTCATGATATTTTACATAAATCATAGAATGGTATTATGGAACATTCAGAAAATTGAGGGAGAAAATATTTCACAATCTCACCACCCTGACAACTATTTCAGTTTGGGAGTATTTCTTTATGCTTTTTATCCCTGTTTGTATTTTACAGATTGCAGTCATAATGTATGGTTGTGTATGGCTGATTTCAGGCAGTATGATTCTCCTGTGGTATAACCAACCACATTTGAGTAGTTAGAAAAATTGATTGATTTGTTTAGGGTTTTTTAATAGTCATTTAAAAAAATAGGAAGTACCTGGCATACTAGAATGTTCTGCCACCTACCCCTTCTCTTTCCTAAAATTTTACCAAAAACAATAATTTGGAAGAATTATTGTCTTCTTGATAGATATACTAATATTTTATGCTCTTTAGTGTGAATTTTGTATATTCGTCTCATCTGAAAACTATCAAATAATAGCTTTTGCTTAGGCTCTATACACCCAGATTTCATAATGCTTAAAAAACCTTATAGACCACTTAACTCGATATTCTACCCCTTCTCCACCACCCGTTTTTACATCTCACCGATTTGAAGCCCATCGGAAGAAAAATTACTTTCCCAAGGTCACTTAGCTTCTAAGCTATAGGACTTGATCCCAGATTTTCTAACAGTTAAATCTGCTGCCTTTTCTATTCCATCACGACTTAAAAGTGAAGGTGAACCGTGTGTAAAACAAGCAGGTTAAATTAATCCATAGATTGTAATTTTTGCTAACACATTTCATACAGTATATCATTACAAAGATTTTTTTTTTTTCTTTTTTTTTTGAGACAGAGTCTCACTCTTTTGCCCAGGCTGGAGTGAGTGCCATGGCGTCAGCCTAGCTCACAGCAACCTCAAACTCCAGGGCTCAAGCGATCCTTCTGCCTCAGCCTCCCGAGTAGCTGGGACTACAGGCATGCGCCACCATGCCCGGCTAATTTTTTCTATATATTTTTAGTTGTCCCATTAATTTCTTTCTATTTTTAGTAGAGACAGGGTCTCGCTCTTGCTCAGGCTGGTTTTGAACTCCTGAGCTCAAACAATCCGCCCGTCTTGGCCTCCCAGAGAGCTAGGATTACAGGCGTGAGCCACTGCGCCCGGCCAACTCACAATTTTTAAAAACATATTTCCTGGGTCTGTCTACTGAAATGCCCTATAAACAGCCATAATCCACAAGCACTGCAAACACCCTAGCACCCAAGTCTAGATTTCTAAATATCATTCCCCATTAAAAGAAACCAAGGCACTTTGGAGAAATGAATGAGTCCAGCTCTGAGCAAGGAACATATACGCTGAGCCTGGGACATTCTGTTGTGTTGGAAAGCAAGACTGACGGGGCCAAGTCAAAAGGACCAGAGGGCCAGGTGCCATGGCCCACGCCTGTAATCCCAGTACTTTGGGAGGCTGAGGCAGGAGGCTGGTTTGAGACCAGGAGTTCAAGACCAGCTTGGGCAACATAGTGAGACCCCATCTCTACACAAAATTAAAAAATCAATTTAAAAATTTTTATTTAATTAAAAATTAATTTAAAAATTAGCCTGGCATGGTGGCGCACACCTATACTACTGGCTACTTGGGAGGCTGAGGTAGGATGGCACCACTGCACTCCAGCCTGGGTGACAGAGTGAGACCCTGTCTCTAAAAAACACAAAAGGACCAGAGGTAGTATGATGGGGTTCTCACCAGTCAAGTTTGAGACAACGTGAGCCTGAAAAACAATGACCATAAGCAACTTTAACATACTGAATGAATAAAAATCTATGAAAAATCTATGAATCTATATGCACAAAGAAATATAAAAGTAAAAAAGCTACAGGTAGCTGGGGCTGGAAACCACTTCTTTTGGATTCTGAACAGCAAGTCCTTTTCTAGGCAGGGATTTGGTTTCATTTATCCCAGTATTGTTTGTCTAAGTGTCTAACAAAAGACGGCTGGGTGTATAAAATAAAGTGTACACGCAGAACTGGAATACAGTGCAGCCGGAGTATGGCGGAATAAATGCGTACTCTCTGACAGGGAAAAGCGTCTATGACCCATTGGTGCTTGGTGAAAAAGCAAATCATAATAACAGCATGTAGAGAGAACACCATTTTTGTTTGGGTTTTAAAATACATATGCACATATGTAAAAATTCTGCATAGAA
>CAUYRB010038730.1:0-18078 GCA_963574695.1 Propithecus perrieri | reverse complement strand
AGACAGAGTCTCACTCTCTTGCCCGGGCTAGAGTGCCGTGGCGTCAGCCTAGCTCACAGCAACCTCAAACTCCTGGGCTCAAGCGATCCTCCTGCCTCAGCCTCCCGAGTAGCTGGGACTATAGGCACGTGCCACCATGCCCAGCTAATTTTTTCTATTTTTAGATGTGTAGCTGATTTCTATTTATAGTAGAGACGGGGTCTCGCTCTTGCTCAGGCTGGTCTCGAACTCCTGGGCTCAAGCAATCCTCCCGCCTCGGCCTCCCAGAGTGCTAGGATTACAGGCGTGAGCCACTGCGCCCGGCCTGTAATGGTTTTTTAAAAAACATTGTTTTGTATGTCGGTGATTCTCAAAGTGTGGTCCCCCCTTTCAGGGGATCCACAAGGCCAAACTCTTTTCCTTTTAACACTGTAACATTATCTACCTTTTTCACTCTCATTCTCTCACCAGTGTACATTGGAGTTTTCCAGAGGCTACATGATGTGTGATGTCAGTATCTCCCTTGACAGCTAACCGAATGTGCACATATGTGTTCTTTAGTATTAAAAGTCTCCTTTTATTCTCTGTACGTCCAGGCAGGAAAAAATAAATAAAATCTCAGTTTAAATTTCTAATATGGTAAATATTGATATTACCACATAAACAAAAGTTCTTTAGGGTCCTCACTAATGTTTAAGAGTGTAAAAGGGGTCCTCAGACCAAAAAGGTTCAGAGCTGCTGTTAAAAAGAAAGTTGTCCCAATGAAACTATTTGTAATGCTTTTTTTATCATTTAGAGTTTAAAATAGTGAATGAGCACATTTAGACTTAAACATAATACATTATTATCATACATCGCTCTTGTGCATGCAATAGAAAGAAAATATAAGCCCAAATAGATTAAGGAATTCCTATAATTTTTTCATATTGAGAATCTCTGTTCTTCTGAATCACTTTTCAACTCATAGTCGTTGATGTCTGCATTGTTCCACACAGAAGGGTCCTGTGTGTTCTTAATCACCAGAGGCTGAGAACGCAGCATTTCTTAAGAGCATTCCACTACTGTTTCCTGCAAGCTATCAACACCTGCTTTACCAATTCTGATGCTGGGGCTTTCTTGGTCTTGCCTAAAGGTGTGAATGGAAGGTTCCAAGACAACAGACAGCATATTTCTTTTCCAGATGGTCCTTATGTAATTTGTTGAGAGAAACATGGAGATTACATTTGCCAAGTCATTCCACCAGGAATAACCACTGAGTTTTTACATATTCAGGCAGGGACACCTCATTACAACCATGACCTGGCCAACTGAGATCATAAAACGCCACCCATGGTAAAATGTAACAGGATTTCAGAGATGTTACAACGCAAAACAGTATGAGTTTTAGCACCAATGAAATATGAAATTCCCTGAATATAATTCATCCTTCTCTCCAAGTCTTGCTAAGGGAATGATGAGGGTTTTTCATCCTCCACAGGAACTCATTGTTCGTGACAATTCTGGTTCAAAATCAAAGTTAAGTGCTTTGGTTCTTTCTGCTCTAGCCACCCTGTCTCTGTGCAGTCATCCGTGTGTGGCAGTAGAGGATGCAAGGTATATTCCTCCAAGACACCAGTGTTGGTTTTCTTGTGACTGTGTTAAAAATTTTCTGTTTTCATCAACTCTCCCCATTGTTAAGATTTTTTTTCAATAAATGTAACCTTAGTAATTTAATATCAGGGCCTATCAGTAGGTTATTAATTTTGAAATTGATTTATATTACTAGTATGATGCATTGGCAACTACTCCCAATGATTTCATATGAAATTCTGATATCTACTGTAAACAGAGAATTTGTTGGGGGTGAGGGTGCGGTGACAGCAGGGAACAGAGCACTGCTGCATCCTGATGGTGGAGTTGCTCATGGTGCTTTTGGTCTACATATGAGTCAGTGATACGGATTCACAAGGGAGCAGCCCTTGCAGGGAAGTCAGAATGCCAGCATCTTCTAGTTTCACATAGTGTATACAATGTTTATTTGGTCTAAGTAAATGTCTGATAGTAAACATCCAGTTCGACTGGTTCCACAAGTGGAAATTATCAAGTCACAAAGTCTTCATCAGGGGAAAAAATACAGTCACCTGTGTAAATGAAGCAAGAAGTGCCTGATCGAGGATGAAATTTTCTGTCTTTTCCCGTCTGGCTGGTGTTTTTCATTTTAGTCTTGTGTGAGGCCGGTTGTTTAGGCCAGTGATTCTTTTTTGTTTGTTTGTTTTGTTTTTTTGAGACAGAGTCTTGCTCTGTTGCTCAGGCTAGAGTGCCATGGTGTCAGCCTAGCTCACAGCAACCACAAACTCCTGGGCCGGGGCTTAAGCAATCCTCCTGCCTCGGCCTCCCGAGCAGCTGGGACTACAGGCTCGTGCCACCAGGCCCAGCTGATTTTTTCTATTTTTAGTAGAGACGGGGTCTCACTCTTGCTCAGGCTGGTCTCCAGCTCCTGAGCTCAAGCGATCCTCCAGCCTCCGCCTCCCAGAGTGCTAGGATTACTGGCCTGAGCCACCTCGCCCTGCCCTAGGCCAGGGGTTCTTAAGTCCAGACCAGAAGCAGCAGCAGCATCACCTGGGACTTTTTAGAAATGCAAATTTCCAGTTCCCAAGCCAGACCTATTGAATCAGAAACTCTGGGTAGAGCCCGACAATCTGTGGCTCAACAAGCCCTCAGGTGATTCTGACTCATGGCTCAGGTTGGAGACTGTTAGCCAGTGTGTGGCAGGGCAAAAATTTATTGTGGCCTGTTCACTTTGCTTCCTCAAGAAAACAAATACAACCCATGACTGCTGCTGCCATCAAGGGAAGAAAGACAAGAGGAGCCCAATAGAGGAGGTCATCCTTTCCTCAGGGAAACCCGGGGCTCCGAGTCTGCCCCCAACCCCTTCAGCTAGGAGGGAAACAAAAGAAGCTAACAAGTCTGTGTTCGTTTTGTTTTTTTTTAAATCTGAGACAGTCTCAGGCTCAGAGTTGTAAAAGGAAGCTGAAGGAAGCAGGCCCCTACCGGAAGGCGCCCCTGTGAGCCATGGCAGGTGCCCTCTTGTTTACTGACAGTTCACCAGTGGGCCCACTTCCTGCTGTTACGGGGGGCCTCTATTTAGAAGTGCCCCTCTCGCTTTTCTAATATGCCCCGGAAAACCACAATATTAGGACTGGTTGTGTAGTAAAAGTAAGTAGATTCTGATTGCTTATGTTTGAAGGGCACAGAATTTGTTAACGTATGCTTTGACTGCTGATTTTGGATAGATAAGGCATTACTTTGTTAACTAACTGTAGCTTGCAAAGATGTAACCAGCAATATTGGAGCATGTGCTTTGTGCAAAGCTCCTCATGTTAAGTGCTATAAAATACAAAGACCAATAAAATAGTTTGTGGCCTCGTGACTAAGGCATTCGTTCATTCATTTACGTATAATTATTGAATACTGCTTTTCTAAGTTCCAAGGATTAAATAGTGAACAAACCAGAAACTGTTTCTGCCTTCACAGAGCTTGCAGTCTAGGGGAAAGTCAGAAACTAAGTGCATAAGTAATTAAATCATGCCACACGTGTCATAAAGGAGAAGTACAAGTTCCACGACAGCTGATGGTAGTAGCCTTGACCTAGCCTGAGGGTATCAGAGAAGGCTTTCTTAAGGAAGTGGATTCTAAGCTGAGACAAGTGAGGTTTAAGGCAGAGGTAAAGGGAATTCAAATAAGGGATGCAAATGAGATATAACAACATGGCAGTTGTGATAGATTGTACTATTAATGCCAGATATTGGAACACACTTTCCCAGCCCATGGACATGGGACTTGGCTTTGTCATTTGCTACAGCCAATGAAATGTGCAATTACACCACGACCGAGCAGAGGCTTTGAAAGCTACTCCTAATTCTGCCATTCCTTTTTTCCCTCTGCTATATCCCAAATTGGGGGTATTCTCCAGACTGGATCCTGGAATGAAGACGACACATGGAGCAGATCAGAGCTGTGGTCAACTCATAGCCAACATATAACATGAACAAAAAGTAAACTTTGTGTTGTAAACCACTGAGATTTGGGGGCATTGCTTGTTACGCCAGCGTAACCTAATGAAGGCTGACAAATACAGAAGGAAAATTAATAAAGCTATACTACTAATTAGAGGTAAGACATGAAAGAGTGGGGAAAAAAATAGAAGACAGCTTCAAATAGTCTAGGCTGAGTGATCAGAAAATAGGTCACTAATTCAAAAGGGAAGATAGTGGTTTAGGTTTTGACTTGTTGAGTTAAAAGTGTAGCCTGAATATCTAGGAAGAGAGATTCTCTTGGCAACTGAAAAGGCAAGTCAGGAGACCAAGGCCAGGTCAGGATTAGAGCGAAAGATTTGTGAATCATAAGGATAGATGAAATACCTAGAAGCCAACATAGAAAAAGACAACGGGGAAGGGGTGGCGGGCCGCATCTCCTGGGACATGCTTACATTTACAGAAGCCCGAGTTGCAAGGAGGCCCAAGTCCTGGCTGACAAAGGAGCAGAGACGAGCAGGTGGGCACGCCTCAGAAATAAGGGGTGCGACACCACCAATAGGCTTGCCTCAAAAAAACCCTAAACAAAATCAAGACTCTAGTGCTCACTACCATTTTACAGGTACAGAATCGCCTAGGAATCTTGTTTAAAATGCAGATTCTGATTCAATAGGTCTTGAGTGGGGTCTGAGATTCTGCAGTTCTAACTCTCAGGTGATGCAGATGCTGCTAGTCCATGGACCATATTTTAGTAGCAAGGCTATAGGGAACAGAAGGGATGACAACAAACAGAGACAATCAAAAAAATGCAGATTATGAGAAACTATTTGTCACAACCCAATTTCTTGGGTTGTCAGGAAACAGGAAACACTGTTTTCATGGAAGACAATTTTTCCATGGATGGGGTGGGGGGGTGGGGAGAAGGTTTCGGGATGATTCAAGTGCATTACATTTATTGTACACTTTATTTCTATTATTATTACATTGTAATATACAATGAAATAATTACACAACTCACCATAGGTTGGGGACCCCTGGATTGAAAGACTATTGAGAGACATAACAACCAATTGCAATGTGTAGACCTTATATAGATCCTATATCAGAGTATAAAAAAATACTTTTTAGGATAATTGTGGAAATGTGAACATTGCATATTTGATGATATTAAGGAATTATTGTTGATTTAGGGGTGATATGATGTATTTATTGTGATTCTGTTTTAAACTTCAAAAGACTATAACTACATACTGTATGATTCTATTTTTATGACAGTTTGGAGAAGATAAAACTATAGGAATAGAAAAGACATCTGTGGTTGCCTGGGGGTGGGAAAGGGAGTTCATTGCAAATGGATATGGGGGAATTTGTGGAGGTGATAGAACTGTTCTATATCCTGATTGTGATGGTTACGTGACTGAATCAGTTTATAAAACCTCAGAACTATACCTAAAAAGGGTAAATTTGACGGCATGTAAATTATACCTCAATAAATCTGACCAGAAATAAACAAAAAAGAAGAGTTGTTTAGATACATATTGAAATATTTACAGATAAAGTATATTATCTCAGATTTGCTCTGAAGTAATGGGGGAGGGTGTTAGTATGGGGGTATAATGAAAGCAACATTGGTCTCAAATGGATACTTGTTGAAAGTGGGTGGTAGACACATTTAACTAGTCTCTCTACTTTGTATATGTTTAAAATTTTTCCAAAATAAAAAGTTTTTTTATAAAAACCGAAGAAGAAAAGGGCTTTGTGCTATAGGTTGCCCCCACAAGCAGCCATGTAGCCAAGAGAAGCAGAAACATGTGTTAGTGAGTGAGTGCCAAGGGCTCAGCCTTTAGCAGTGGGTACCCTTAAAAAGGCAGCTCTGATCCAACCTGTGGTTGTTACCTTTCCCCTTCATTCCAGAGAGCGCAGGAGTGGCAATGGGAAGTTACCCCGTCTGAGGGAGTGAATAGCAAACAGCCTGTCAGAGAGGGCACCCACCCCCTTTCTTCGTGAGAAGGTCCTTGTACCCAGGAAGGCTCCTGTAAACAAGCTGACTTATCAGCAGTCTGGGGGGGGTCCAGGTGGCACTGTGGCCACAGACTCTCTGGAGCCAGGAAGCTAGAAAGGTCAGAGACTGGTCAGTGCCATGCTCCACAATCCAGGGGGCCTCTTGGGATCGGGCTGTAAGGAGTGGGCACTGGCACATCAGAGACTACCTGTCACACCTACTGGAAGGGCTGCATCACAAAAGCCTATAAACCTCATGCTTCCTTCACTCTACCTGTCTTCAGCCTTTCAAAGACCAAGAAACACCTTGGGGAAATAGAGGTGGCATTGAAGAAGAAAGTAAAGAGAGAGGAGATCATGTCAGGGTAAAGTATGAATAAGGGGCAGATGACATTTACTTGATGGAAAAGGGACAGGAGCTTGAAGACAGGTTGTGGGACCTTCCTTTAGCATAGGAGAGTCTTGAGCAAATTTGGGCCTAAAGGAGCTTGAATAGAAACAGATTTAAAATGTAAAAGACAAAAAGGGTAATTAATGAAACCAGATTTTGAAGAAAATGGGAGGAGATAGAATTGAAAATTTAAGATCTTTCAATTTGCCTGGAGAGAAGGGATGACATAGAGTAGCCATGTACTGTTTTGTCTGTCCCAATATCCCCTCCTTTCCTGAGACCTTCTGCTCCTTCTTATTCAACAGGGACTGACCACTCTCCACCTTTCCCAACTCCAACTCCATTCAGATGGCTACCATAGGAACAGCACGGTAATACACTGTGACCCAACTCTGTGGCTGGAGCTCATTGGTCCAGGAGTGGGTCTTGATCCAAGCTGGCTAATCAGAAGGTGTCAGTGGGAATTTGGAATCAAAAGTGAGCTCTTCCAATTCTATCTGTTTACCTGAAGAAATGGAGATGTAAACCTGGGCACTACTGATGGCCTGTTCCACCAGACGAACAGCTTTGCTATAAAGCTTTACTTGGAGTTATAAAGCTTTGCCTGGAAGATTCACCAAGAAATGGTAGCCAGAAGAGGTTGAGGGGTCAAGAAGAAATTTTTTAAGATAGGAAATATTTCAGCACGTTTCTGGGCTGATGGGGGATAATCCAGATTCTTAGATCATTTTCTGCCTTTTGCTGTATTACTGTACCTTTTAACAACCTGTGTTATATCTCTTTATCTGCTTATATGATTCTTTCCCCATTAGATTAAAAAGCTCCCTGCAAGCAAGGACCACCAGTCTTCATCTCTCTACCTCCTTCTATTAGCCTGGTGCTGACATAAAGTAGGTGCTCAGCATATGTTTGTTGAATGATGTTGTTGAGGACTCTCCACCATCTGAATAAATCCAGACACCTCAGCACCAAGCTCAGGCTGCCATTTCCTCCTTGAAGCAAGATCAACTTGGGCTGGAATCCTTAAGGGAAAATCTCAGAAGCAGCACAACTTGAACCAGACAGGTGGAGAGGAGAAAGGAAGATGTGGCCAACAGCAAGAATAAAATGAGCTAAGTCAGATGTGCTGGGGTGATGACGATGATGATGGTGGTGGTGGTGGTGGTGGTGAGGATGAGGATAGCTGACGTTTATTTGAAGGTCTACTATGTACTGAGAACTTTTTAACTTCTTTCATGTTTTAGTTCATTAATTCCTGACAAGAACACTATGCGGAAGGAAGGTATTATCTTCATTTTACAGGTGGGGAAATTAAGACACAGAGAGAGGAAAAAGTTACCAAAGGTCACATAACTATTAAGAAAAGAAAATACATGGGACAGAAAGATTGCTCTGATGGAGTAACCTGATCTCATAAAAAAAAAACAAAAAAAAAAAACCAGGTTTATTCTTGTGCTTTTTCTGTCCTGCCCACCACCAAATCTTTAATAAATAAATATATGCCAGATCTTATTTTCCACAACTCTGCAAAAACATCCCTTAGTCCCTGACCTGAGGAGTGAGAAATCCATTGTAATTCTTGCTCCTGGATATAGTGACAGAAATAATGCCAAGGAGTTTTCCTAGCTTCATTTCTTTGATTTAACTTCCTTTCCCAAACACAGTGTGGCGTGTTTTAAAATCAGTTTCTTCTTTACAAGGGGAAGTGTCCTTGAAATTCACTTTTTTGTGTCTAAATGATCTTTTTTTTTTCCTGTTTCCTTGACCTGGGCCAGAAAGGAGACAGCTTACTGAAACGCACGGACTCACTTCCTCCCTTCCTACTTCTCTTCCTTTCTGTATTTCTACCTCCTTTTGGAAAATATCTCTGTTCACCAGAATACTTGAAAACTCACATAATCACCAGTGAGTTAGGAGTAAATTTACCTTTACAGATTGCTTTTGGGCTTAGTCTAACCTAATGCTATTAAATACAGAAAAGTGTTCTGTTTACTCAGGATCTGTGTGGCCAAGAGACCCTGCTACCGGCTGAATTGTGCCCCCAGCCCCCCCAATTCATATGGTGAAGTCCTAACCCTAGTATCTCAGAGTGTAATTGAAGATAGGGCCTTTAAAGAAGTAATCCAGTTAAAATGAGGTCATTAGGGTGAGCCCTAACCCAGTGACTGGTGTCCTTATAAAAAGAGATTAGGTCACAGATAGAGGAAAGAGATGCAGAGAGAAGATGGGCATCCATAAGCCAAGAAGAGCAGGCTCAGGAGAAACCAATCCTGCTGACATCTTGACCTCAGACTTCTGGCCTCCAGAATTGTGAGAAAATAAATTTCTGTTGTTTAACTCCCCCAGTCTATAGTCTGGCATCATGGCACCCCTAGCGATCTATTAATAATACAGAGCCCACCTCTTCCCCTGTGTCAAACTCTCAGCCTCCAAACCTGTATACCCAACAGCCCACTGGACACCTCCACTTGTATCGCCCATCGACACCTTACACTCAGTGTCCAAAGTGGAGAGCCCATCACTCTGTGTGCCTGCTCTTCCTTCAGGGTTCTCCGTTTCAGTGATGGCACCCCTGTGACAAGCCAGAAATCTAGTTGTTATTTGGGGCTCTACACTCTCCCTCCATTCCCATGTCCTGGTAGTTATAAAGCTTGATCCATTCCACTTCTTAAATCTTTATTTCTGAACTTTTTTTGCTTTGAAAAATTTCAGAACCAAACAAAAGTTGAAAGAATAATACAATGAACATCCAAATACCCTTCACAAAATTCACAATTTGTTAATATTTTTTTCTATTTGCTTTTGCTTCTTCTCATTATATATATGCTTTTTCCCCCTGAACCATTTGAAAGAAAATTGCAAATGCCATTTCACCTCTAAATACTTCAGCATGCATCTCCTAAGAATACGGATATTCTGCCATGGAACTTCAGTATCATTACTGCACCTAAAAATTAACATTACTTTGGTAATACAATCTAATATACAGTCCTAATTTAGATTTTACCAATTAATTGTCCCCAGAACATCTTCTTTAGCTTCCCTTTTCCCATCCTTACACTACTGGGGATCTAATCAAACTTCATGCATTGTGCTGATTAAGAAGTCCCTTTAGATCCTTTTAATTTAGAACAATTGCCCTCCCCACTTTTTTTTTTTTTTTTTTTGAGACAGAGTCTGGCTCTGTTGCCCTGGCTAGAGTGCCGCAGCATCAGCCTAGCTCACAGCAACCTCAAACTCCTGGGCTCAGGTGATCCTCCTGCCTCAGCCTCCTGAACAGCTGGGACTACAGGCATGTGCCACCATGCCCAACTAATTTTTTCTATATATATATTTTTAGTTGTCCAGATAATTTCTTTCTATTTTTAGTAGAGACGGGGTCTCGCTCTTTCTCAGGCTGGTCTCGAACTCCTGACCTTGAGCGATCCACCCGCCTCGGCCTCTCAGAGTGCCAGGATTACAGGCGTGACCCACCGTGCCTGGCCCCCACTTTTTTAAAAAAACTTTTTATGACACTGATTTTTATGATTCCAAGTCATAAAAATGCTATGTCTTGTAGAACAGCCACATTCTGGCTCTAATGATTTTCCTCATATTTGGGTTCAGAGTATCTTTACCTCTTTGTCCTTTTGACATGAGCTCGTTAATCTTTGAGATGTCCCCACGCTAAGGACAAGTACTGGTCTGTGGAAGTACTGTCTAAGGAAGTACTGTCTTCCTTTCTGTTAGGAACCAGGTCACCCAGCAGGAGGTGAGTGGCAGGTGAGCAAGCAAAGCTTAATCTGTACTTACAGCCGTTCCCTGTTGCTCACATCACCACCTGAGCTCTGCCTCCACCCCCTCCCCCGGTCCATGGAAAAATTATCTTTCATGAAACTGGTCCCTGGTGCCAAAAAGGTTGGGGACCGCTGCTCTAAATAACTCAGGTTCCTTTGAGTGGAACATGTTATTTAGAAACCAATACCAGGCCGGGCGTGGTGGCTCACACCTGTAATCCTAGCACTCTGGGAGGCTAAGGCGGGTGGATCGTTTGAGCTCAGGAGTTGGAGGCCAGCCTGAGCAAGAGCGAGACCCCGTCTCTACTAAAAATAGAAAGAAATTAGCTGGACAACCAAAAATATATAGAAAAAATTAGCCAGGCATGGTGGCGCATGCCTGTAGTCCCAGCTACTCAGGAGGCTGAGGCAGAAGGATTGCTTGAGCCCAGGAGTTTGAGGTTACTGTGAGCTAGGCTGACGCCACGGCACTCTAGCCCGGGCAACAGAGTAAGACTCTGTCTCAAAAAAAAAAAAAAAAAAAAAAAGAAACCAAAACCAGAGTGCTAGGTGTGCTCATTGTTATTAGGGTGTCATTGCTACTGGCCCCTATCATAGGACAAGCTAAGAAGTAAATAATGTTTTTAAAAAACTATGAGTACATACTGGTACTTCCAATTCAAATTCAACTCCACAAGATTCTTCTATAGTGTTTTCTATATTTTTATATCCCACAATGAAAACCCTAGTTCCCAAGATACCAATTTATTTATTTGATCTCTTATAATATATACAAAATAGTTTCAGAATTATGAGACTAATAGAACTATTCATTAGCAAACTTAATAAGTAAAGTTCAAGATTCTCTTTCAGTTCTTCGTTGTTGTTTATTTTTACAGATTTATAGGGTACATGTACAGATTTGTTACGTGGATATATTGCATAGTGGTGAAGTCTGGGCTTTTTATGTAACCCTCACCTGATTTAGTGTATATAGTATCCATTAATATCCTTAATTTTTATTTATTTACTTATTTTTGAGATAGAGTCTTCCTCTGTCGCCCAGGCTGGAGTGCAGTGGCATCATCATAGCTCACTGCAACCTCCAATTCTTGGGCTGAAGCAATCCTCCTGCCACAGCCTCCTGCATAGCTGGGACTATAGGCATGTGCCACCCACCACGCTCAGCTAATTTTTTTTTATATTTTTTGTAGAGACAAGGTCTTGCTACATAGCTCAGGCGGTCTCAAACTCCTGGCTTCAAGCAATCCTCCCGTTTGCCTTCCCAAGGTACTAGGAATACAGGCATGAGCCACCATGCCTGGTACCCATTAGGTAATTTCTTGTCCCACACCCGCCTTGTAGTTCTTTTGGTCCTTAAAATATATTGCTAACTAGGGATGTAGAGTCAGAATAATGAATTCAAAAGTTTCTTGAAATTAATGTTTATCTGATTATATTTCAATTTGATACATATTATTAGGATAATTTATTTGTTTATATTCTTTTTATCACTTTTATTTACTTTTTAAAATATTTACGACCATTTACATTGAATTCACAACTTAATAAAAGGAAAACTCACAGAAGTCTTGTTTCCATTTCTATACCCTCCACCCCATTGACACTCATTAAAGGTAATTAGTTTGATTATTAATAGTTTCTGTTTTATCCTTTCTGGGTATCTTTTGAAATGAAGAAACAAATGTATTTCTATTTTTTGTTTGTTTGTTTAGAGATAGGGTTTTGCTATGTTGCCCAGGCTAGGCTCAAACTTCTGGGCTCAAGTGATCCTCCTGCCTCAGCCTACCCATACCCAATAGCTGAGATTACAGGTGTGTGCCACCATGCCCAGCCAAGCATATTTCTATTTAAAAAGGTAACCTGCTTTTCTCATTTAACAATATATCTGAGAAACAACTCCATATTAGTTCATAGAACTCTTTCTCATTCTTTTTTATACTGAAACATACCATGTTTTCTCAATTATAAGACTCAATTTCCTTTATGTTTTAAAAAATCAAAACCAGGCAGGGTGCCGTGGCTCACACCTATAATCCCAGTACTTTGGGAGGCTGAGGTGGAAGGATCACTTGAGCCCAGAAGTTAGAGACCAGCCTGAGCAACAAAGTGGGACCCTGTCTCTACAAAAAATAAAAAAAATAAAAACTACAGGCATGTGCCACCATACCTATCGCGCCCGCCACTCTTCCTTGACACTTACTACAAAGCTACAATAATCAAAACAGTGTAGCACTGACATAAGGATAGACATATAAACCAAGGAAATAGAACTAAGAGTCCAAAAACAAACTCATATATCTATGGCAATTAATTTTCAACAAGAGCGCCAAGACCATTCAATGAGGGAGAGAATAGTCTATTTGACAAATGGTGCTGAAACAACTAGATATCCACATGCAAAAGAATGAAGTTGGACTCCCTACCTCATATCATATTAAAAAATAAACTCAAAATGGATCAATGACCTAAATACAAGAACTAAAACCATAACATGGGAGTAAATCTTTAACATTAGATTTAAAAACGGGGGTAGGCCAGGCGCGGTGGCTCATGCCTGTAATCCTAGCACTCTGGGAGGCCGAGGCGGGCGGATTGTTTGAGCTCAGGAGTTCGAGACCAGCCTGAGCAACAGGGAGACCCCATCTCTACTAAAAATAGAAAGAAATTAATCGGACAACTAAAAATATATAGAAAAAATTAGCCAGGCATGGTGGCGCATGCCTGTAGTCCAGCTACTCGGGAGGCTGAGGCAGAAGGATTGCTTGAGCCCAGGAGTCTGAGGTTGCTGTGAGCTAGGATGACCCCACGGCACTCTAGCCCGGGCAACACAGTGAGACTCTATCTCAAAAAAAAAACAAAAAACAAAAAACAGAGGGGTAAATCTTTATGACCTTGGATTTCACAATCTATTTTTAAATGACACCAAAAGTATGATCAACCACAACTCAAAAAATGAGAATAGACTTCATCAAAATTAAAAATTTAGTGCATCAAAAAGACATTGTCAAGAAAGTAGAGAGACAACCTTCAGAATGGGATAAAATATTTGCACATTATATATCTTATAAAGATTTAGTGTTCTGAATATATAAGGAACTCTTACAACTAAATAAGACAACTCAATTCAAAAGTGGGCAAAGAACCCTGCTATACTGTTGGTGGAATTGTAAATTGGTACAGCCATTATGTAAAACAGTATGGAGGTTCCTCAAAAAATTTAAAAAAGAACTACCACATGATCCAGCAATCCCACTTCTAGGTATATATCCAAAAGAACTGAAAGCAGGGTCTTGATGATATTTGCACACCCATGTTCATAGCAGCATTATTCACAATAGCCCAGAGGTGAAAGCAACCAAAATGTCCATTGACAGACAAATGGATAAACAAAATGTTGTATATACATGCAATGGAATATTATTCAGCCTTAAAATGGAAGGAAATCCTGTCACATGCTATAGCATGAATGAATCTTGAGAACATTATGCTAAGTGAAATAAGGCAGTCACAAAAAGACAACTACTGTTTGAGTCCACTTATATGAGGTACTTAGAGTAGTCAAAATCATAGAGACAGAAAGTAGAACGGTTACCAAAGTCTGAGGCGAGGGAAAAATAGGGGAGTTGTTAGTCATTAGAGTACAGAGTTTCCATTTTACAAGATGAAAAAGTTCTGGAGATCTGTTTCACAACACTGTGAATATATTTAACATTACTGAAGTGTACACTTAAAAATGGTTATGATGATAAATTTGATGTTACATATTTTTACCACAATTTAAAAATGCATTCAAAATGTTTTAAAAGAAAAAGAAAAGAAATAAACCTGAGTCACAGTCCTAGACTTTACTCTTTTTCTCACATTAACTCACCACCACTACCTCAATAAAAACAATTAGAGCCAAAAAACGGGGTGGGGTTAAGAGCTTGACTAGACATTTCTCCAAAGAAGATATACGAATGGCCAAAAAACACATGAAAACATCTCATTAGGGAACTGCAAATAAAAACCACAATGAGGTACCACATCAAACCCACTAGGATGGCTATAATAAGAAAACAAACAAACAAACCATAGAAAATAACAAGTGTTGCCCAGGATGTGGAGAAATTGGAGCTCTCATACATTGCTGGTGCGAATGTAAAATGGTTCAGCTACTGTGGAATACAGTTTTGTAGTTCCTCTAGGAATTAAACATAGAATTACTATATGACCCAGCAAGTCGACCTCTAGGGTATACACCCAAAAGAACTGAAAAGAGGTACTCAAACATAGCAGCACTACTCACAATAGTCAAAAGGTAGAAACAGCCCAAACGTCCATCAATGGATGAATGGATAAACAAATTGCAGTGGAATATATTCAGCCACAAAAAGGCATAAAGTATGGCTATATTCTACAACACAGAGGAACTCAGAAACATCAGAAGCCAGACACAAAAGGTCACATATTGTTTGATTCCATTTATATGAAATATACAGAATAGATAAATCCATAGAGACAACACAGATTGTTGGTTTCCAGGAGCTGGCCGAAATGGGGAATGAGGAGCAACTGCTTAATGGATGATAAAAAAGTTGTGGAACTCAATAGAGGTGGCAGGTGCACAACATTGTGAATGTACTAAATGCCACTGAATTGTTCACTTTAAAATAATTATGTCAACTTCACCTCAATAACAAAAAAATACATACAGTACACAAGTTTTATTTATTTATGATTATTATTATTATTTTAGAGACAGGGTCTTGCTCTGTCGCCAAGGCTAGAATGCAGTGGTGCTATCATAGCTCATTGCAGCCTTGAACTCCTGGGCTCAAGAAATCCTTCTGCCTCAACCTCCTGAGCAGCTAGGTATACAGGCATGCACTACCATGCCTGCCTAATTTTTTTATTTTTTATTTTTGTAGATACTGGGTCTCACTATGTTGCCTAGACTGGTCTCGAACTCCTGGCCTCAAGTAATCCTCCTACCTCAGCCTCCCAGTACACAGGTTTTAAAAAGCATCATTTCACCAACATTCTACGTATTAACGTCAGATGATCAAACAAGATTCAGTAGAATTGTTCAGCTTTGAATACAAAACAGACCTAAATTCAAAACTTTGTGATACCAAAGCATAAGATGGTATGTAATAATCTTGGAAAGTAAACATATTCTTGTTTCCTTGGAATGCAGTTTTTTTTTCATGAAGAAAAAATATGGAGTAAATGTATAATAGACAATGACTGTTACCTCCTTCAAGGTACTGATTTAAAAATGTGGGCTTTAATCCAATTAATAGTGTGCAGCTTAAAAAATAAGAATGTGGGCTTCAAGCCAGGTGCAGGTGGTACATACCTGTAGTCCCAACTACAGGTATGGAGTAGGAGGCTGAGGTGGAGTAACACTTGAGCCCAGGAGTTCAAGGCCAGCCTGGGCAACATAGTGAGATCCCATCTCTAAATAAATAAATAAATAATATGTTTCAGAGTTAGATTATTTGGGTTCCCATTCTGTTATCCCAGCAATGTTCTAGAGGACTAATCAAATGCACTGTATCTTTTCTACATCTTTCTGTACTAGTAAGAGTTGCATCATTGCTGATACAAGATTTACTATAATACATTCACTTATTCTCCCTCTGCTGGCTGGCTCCATACTACCACATTCTGATAGACTAATACAATTACACGCCAGAGCTGAGGTTATGATCATTTAACAAGTATTTACTGAGCATTTTCTTATTATGTGTCATGCACTCAGTGGTGTCCTGAGTATACCACAATGAAGATGTGAGCCCTGACCAAATTTATCATCTAGTAGAGAAGGCAGACCATATAGAAACCACTTATTCACCATGATTAAGTACTATAAAGGAAAACAGTGCTATGCTAGAAAATAAGGGGGGAGGAGTTCTATTTTAGGTAGTATGGTTAGGAAAGGCTTCTCTTAGGAGGCGACATTTAATGTGAAAGATGTGCATGGCATTAACGATTGACAAGAGGTAAATTTGAGACTGGAAAGTTTGTGAAGCCATGGAAAGGAGTCTGGACAGTATTTAACTGCAGTGGAAAGCAAATAATGCATTTCTAGCAGGGGAGTGATATAACTGAGTTTTAAAAAGATCGTAGAGGCAAGAAAGCAAGCAGGGAAATTTTAGGAGACATCCGATGGCTGCCTGGACTTGGGGTAACCGCGGCCACTGGCTTGTGCGAAAAAGCGACTGAGGGTGTCATTCTGTGACAGGACAGAGTAGACTGCAAAGCGGTTGAGAAGCCAAGAGGATGATTCAGTATTTAAGTGAAAAACAAATCATGGCTTTCACGATTTCTTGCTGTGAATCGCCAGGACCAGGGCAGGACACGCTCCCGAAGTGGAAATCTTCGGTTGTAGCCTCAGGTACAAAACAGCCCAAGAGAAAAGCCGAACACCAGTCCTTGCTCTCCTACTTCGGTACCATCAGGCGCAGTGTCTGGAACGAACTGGGGCTCCGTCGAGGACCAGCTACAAGCCCCAGCGAGCGCGGAAAAGACTAAGCAGAGGAGGGGCTGAAACCCCAAACTAAATGTGGGGTCACCTGGCCATACTTCTGTTATTTGTGCACCGTAAACCCTCAGCCCACCCAGTTCACCTCCACACAGAAAAACACCTTCATCCCCGGAAGTACCGCCCACTGCACTCACTTCCGCTGGCCAAGGCGTCTGCTCATCTCGCGAGAACTGAAAGCGCCTATGTGAACGGGACTAAGCGGAAGTCGGGCCTCTTTTTCCTGGCACCTCGGAGGCGCCCAGCTGCTTCAGGATGAAGCTGAATATCTCCTTCCCAGCCACTGGCTGCCAGAAACTCACTGAAGTGGACGATGAACGCAAACTTCGTACTTTCTATGAGAAGCGTATGGCCACGGAAGTTGCTGCCGACGCGCTGAGTGAAGAATGGAAGGGTTACGTGGTCCGAATCAGTGGTGGGAACGAAAACCAAGGTTTCCCCTTGAAGCAGGGTGTCTTGACCCATGGCCGTGTTCGCCTGCTACTGAGTAAGGGGCATTCCTGTTATAGACCAAGGAGAACTGGAGAAAGAAAGCGCAAATCTTTTCAGGGTTGTATTGTGGATGCCAACCTGAGCGTTCTCAACTTGGTTATTGTAAAAAAAGGAGAGAAGGGTATCCCTGGACTGACTGATACTACAGTACCTCGTCGTCTGGGGCCCAAAAGAGCTAGCAGAATCCACAAACTCTTCAATCTGTCTAAAGAAGATGATGTCCGCCAATATGTTGTAAGGAAGCCCTTAAACAAAGACGGTAAGAAACCTAGGACCAAAGCACCCAAGATTCAGCGACTGGTAACTCCACGTGTCTTGCAACATAAACGCCAGCGTATTGCTCTGAAGAAGCAGCGTACTAAGAAAAATAAGGAAGAGGCTACAGAATATGCTAAACTTTTGGCCAAGAGAATGAAGGAGGCCAAAGAAAAGCGCCAGGAACAGATTGCCAAGAGACGTAGGCTGTCCTCTCTGAGAGCAACTACTTCTAAGTCTGAGTCCAGCCAAAAATAAGATTTTTTGAGTTAAATAATAAATAAGACCATATTCTAAAAAAAAAAAAAAGAAGAAGAGTAAATGCCCTGTTCTGATCATTTATGTAGTTAATTTTAAGCAGGATTCTATCATTAATCGCAATGCATATATTAAGCAAATACAGCATTTTGTGTGTGGCATTTCCTTCTCTTAAGAGCTTTGACAATGTTTCACATCTTTGTGCTTACAGTGATCAGAAAATGAAATGTTTTGATAGTATAGGACTAGAAAGTAGGGATCCTACTCAACATTGAATTCTTTGTTACTTTTTTATAAAATTCTTGAGGGAAATGAAATCCTTGCAGAAATATAAAACATCATTGTGTGCATAGATATAACTTTTCTTCATAATGAATATGT
>CAUYRB010038729.1:0-37496 GCA_963574695.1 Propithecus perrieri | reverse complement strand
TGGCCCTTTGGGAAGCTGGCCTTTCTGGGAAGCTGTTTGTTCCGGAGGGCACTCCATTGTCAGCTCTCAGCCTATAGTTTTTAACAGATTCGCTTGTGCTTTACAAAGCAAATCCAATTCTTTAGGTCTGAGAAACGCGGCGCCTTGTGAGATACAGCTGCTACTGCCTTTCAGAGACACCCTTCCAGTGTAACAGCATTCGAAATGCAAACTAGCACATTCACCTATGCCTTCAGGGCAAAGCTCTGTAAAACTCCTAAGACAGATCCTGTCCCAAAACACGTTTAATGCTAATTCATGGAGCAACACATTTGGCCCTAAAAAAACTTAAGTATTAGAGAGTGATAAGTTAAGGTTATCACTGGTTAAAAAAATATTTTCTGAATTTTTATCTTGTTACCTGCTTTTGTTTAAACTGTATTCTTCTCAGATTTGTAAAATGCATGGTTTTAGTATTCAGGTCAGCAAACTATTTCTCTTGTGTACGCATTTTTGATAAAAATATATCATAAATCAGAAGACCATATAAAGAAGGAAAGATGCTACATAAACAATGATCTGGTAGACGATCAACCAAGATTTGCCAAACTCTACGTTAAAAAAATAAAACCCCAGATATAGAAAAAGCAAATGCATTCTTTGTGAAACCAGCCACCTGAGAAAATTGGGACTAAGAAGGTCTAAATGGTTGCTTTGCCATTCATAGAGAAAAAGCAAATAAGCAGAGCAGATGAAGCATCAGAAAATTCTTTGATGACTGGGGAAGAAAGAGAAAAGTATAAAGGGAAAATGATGGCTTAATTAAAATGTTTTTTTCTACTGTTATGAAACGAACATGCAATTTTTTGCACAATAAAATTTTCTTCGTATTTATTCTCTGGAGTTGTGTACTTGTAATTTAGGCCAAGCTCATTCTTCAGATGTTGAGAAGAAAAACTTGCTCTCTAAAGAACTGTCATTCCACTCTGAGAATACATGCTGGATTGTACTTTCCTGTCCTGCATACACTGATATAATACTTAAGACCATATATTTTTCTTCTGGTCCTTCTCCTCACGACCTGATAGTGAAATATGCACTTCAAAAAGATGTCATAAGGGTGAACAAAATTATATTAAACATATTTGAATTTATTATCCCTCCACTCAATCCAAAAACAAGGCCTATTAATTTTGCCTCTTAAATAGTATTTTAAATATATTCACTATCTTCTATATTTACTGTTATTTTTCCTAGTCCAGGCAACCATTATCTCTTGTCTGGCCAACAGTCTCCTACTAAATTGTCTGCCCATTTTAACTATTCACTCCTTTAAACTATCTCCACAAGATTCTTAGAATAATCTTTTTAAATGTTATGTTGAAACCTACAGTGGTTTCTCACTGTATGACAAATATATTTCAAACTTCTTACCATATCCCATATGTCAAGTGACCATATACTTTTTTCTCCAAATTAGGGTACCCTTGAGATGAAAAAGGGGCACTATTTATATGTATGCCAGGAAAATAGGCCTGAACTAGTAGTAAGCTTCATGATAAATGGGATCATATGATCACTCTACCTATGAGAGACTACATGATCTGATCTATGCCTGTATCTTCAAAACTTAAACATATCCTCCTCCTCTTACCTTGCTCCAACTACAGTGGATCCCTTTTAGATCTTAAAAATAATAATTTAGTTATGCATAAACTATTCAAGGTCATTTTGTTTCCAATTTGAAGCCATTATGCATAGTGCTGTTATAAAAATTTGCTTGTTTTTATGAACATATATATGCATTTTTGCAGGTAATCCTAAAGGTAGAATTTCAGGTTCTGCCTCCTGTGTATGCTCAGTTTTAGTAGATAATGCCATATATTTTCCCATTGAGGTTGTACCAATTTAAACTCCTATAGGCAATCTATGAGTGCAAATTGCTTCACATCTTTGACAATACTTGGTGTACTCCTCCTTTCTAGAGATGGTAGAGTGGTATCATATGATGATTGCTTTGCAGTTTCCTGATAACTAATGAGTTGACACATATTCAAATAATTACTAATATTAATATCATATTGGATATTATATGAAGTGTCTATATATATTTTTCTAGTAATTTTTAATATTTTATGACATTATTGATGAACTATAAATAGAAGTTTTTACAAATTACTTGATTTACTATGTTACTTGCTGATTCAATCTATTCATGCATATATGAGATGCAAAAAAAAAAAAACAAACAAAAGAAAACAAACAACAACAAAACAAACAAAAAACAGAACTTCATCTGGCTGTTTCCCAAATCTTGGGGTTTCTGGACAGTCTACCTTCTTTTCTCTACCTTCCAGAGTCATTTCATGTATTATATCCAGGGATGTTATTGTAGGAAAAATAGAGTGAAATAGTCCTGTTTTATTGTTTTATGTGTAGGGTTCATGCACATTTTTTTAGATTTATTGTAAAGTAAAGGCTATCTTCAGTTCTTAGCTCTCTATTCTGGTTGATTCAGCAGCTTACATGATCATAAATTAATTGTTTCTATGTTTTATCCAGATGTTAGCTATTTTTGACAAGAGCTCTGGTTTATCATTCCTCTTTGATGCAGAAGTCAAAATAATATATATTTGATACTGATGAAATATCATGTCCTCTAAAATACAATAAAAAAGAACAAACCAATCAATAAACCAAAAGACAATAAAACAAACCAAAAACTTAAATGTCATAGTAAGATGTGCTAAAATGAAGACTGCCAAGAAAAATATCTAAGTAAATGATAAATAACAGTAAAACATTTTAAGGGCTCGTAATCTATCTATAATTATTTTTTACACACAATACAACTCTGCCAAAGCAATGTATACATAAAGTATACAAGCATTCATAATTCTTAAGAGTATAAATTTCCTAAATTATATTTTATAAATATATTTATTTTCTGAGAACAAAGCAAAAGTACATCAGTACATTTCCATTTAGATAGAATTCAAGAGCATTAAGTTAATCTAACAATTTATTTTCATGATCATGTAGAAAATATTTTTAAATTGGCATGAAAATTGAAAGCTTGAAAATAGCCTCAGAAATATGCAAAATTTGAAGTAAATATGTTAACTTGGCACAAAAAGGATCTAGATTTATAAACCTTTCATATCTACTCAAATAAATCATTTTGAATAAGAAATGTTCTACTTTATTGAATTGTACATTATGCACTATTTCATGTTTCCTTAAATGTAAATATATAGAGAAGGTGATTGAAAAATCATTTTGAAAGTGACCTTCATTTTGTGAAAATAACATTGTTTTTAAAACATTAGGCAGAACAATTAATCTTTCATGAGTACTAGAAATATTTTCAAACAAATGGTGGGATAAAATATTTAGCATTTGAATATGAAGATTTTATATATTCACCTGCAGTTCTCTCTGGCCTAAGTTGATTTTAAAATTCAATTCTTATTGAAGAAAAACAGTCATTTGTGTTTCGTTAAAATCTTGCTTTTTATCTAAAACATATAAATTAATGTTGATAAATTATAAAAATTTCATTTATAAAATGCTTATGTACAAAGAGGAAAAATGATCAAATATTAGCATGATATTTGTCTTCTTCTCAGATAAGAAATAGATTCAGGGCTTTCTTTATCATTCTGTATCTTCAGTAACTATAGAGGAGGAATACTGTTCCTTTGCCTTGGACACAGAAAGTGATAGCAGCTGATGAGGAAAATATTTTTTTTAGAGGGGAACTTGTTGAACAATGATAAAGTGAATGAAGGGTGGTTGTAGCAGTGATATTTAATATAGTGGTTAAAATGAGGATATATGAGACAGGCATGTCAAACAAATATATTTTAGCTCTTGCAATTTTTAAGTCATATAACTTTGGAGAACATTATCTATATCTGTATCTATGTCTATATAAATACATATGCATGCATTCACACTCTTCAATCCTAAATGTTCACCTCCGTAAAATGAGGATAAGTTCATACCATACAGTGATTAATAAAATAATATATGTAAAGTGGCAATACAGTGTCTATCTCAGTAACTATAGTTATAATTGAATTATTATGAAATTTATTTCAAATGTTTTGAATTTGAAATCAAAATCACAGGCAACAAAAGCAAAAATAAACATGTGGGACTATATTAAACTAAAAAGTTTCACGCAACAAAATAAAAAGACAACCTACAGATTGTGAGAAAACATTTGTGAACCATATATCTGATAAGAGGTTAATATACAAAATATGTAAAGAACTCATACAACTCAATAAAAAAGAACACACACACAATGTAAAAATGGGCAAATAACTGAATATACATTTTTCAAGAGAAGACACGAAAAAGAACCCAATATCAATAATCATCAGGGAAAAGCAAATCAAAGTAAGATGTTACCTCACACCTGTTAAGATGGCTATTATCAAAAAATCAAAAGATAACAAGTATCAGCAGGATGTGTAGAATTTGGAACCCTTGTAAACTGTTAGTGGGAATGTATTCAGCAATCCTACCACTGAAGATTATATAATACACACACACACACACATATATATCTCCAAAAGAGGTAAAATGATTAATAATAATTAATTTAAAGAGATGTCTGAACTCCCATGTTCATTGAACATGTTCATTTCAGTATTATTCACAATAGCCAAGCTATGGAAACAATCTAAGTGTCCACTGACAGATGGATGGATTAAAACATGCAAGATATTTTCCCTAACAAACATTACATAATTGCTGAGACTACAAGATATATGTGCTCAATAAACATTTAACTATCATTAGCTACTGAATATAATAAAGATTATATATAATACATAAAAATACACATATATTATTTTAGCTATTATTACAAATTACTATAAAGTTACTTATCCAACTTACCTATATCAATAATCTTAAAAGGTATACAGCAGGGTTTCCACTGCAAAATACTTATAAACATAAATAAATCTTTCTGAATTTATAAATTATAATTTACATTAGAAATTTATAATTATAAATTATATTAGAAATATGTCATTTATACCAGAAATATGTCATCTAAATCAGAAATATGTCATCTAATGAACTACATAGATCTTTCACTCAGGATGAGAATTATATTTCGATGAAGGTCAATAATTTCTTTTTCAGACAATGTTCAGCAACAAACAAAAGGAAGAACTAATACAATTATTTGGCATTGTGAAAAGTATCCAAATGTGATTTTGAGGCTAAAAATATTTTTCATTTATCCATGTGGTGACACCCACATAAACATCAACTTTTATTTTACAAGGTGTCAAATTTTACTCCCATATCATTCCCATAGTAGAATTTAAAATGACTACACGTGTCCATACTAGTTTTATAACAACTTGATATACTGTCTGAGAAGATCTGTAGATATGTATCTACTCCAAGTTTATTTGTCACTGCTGAAAATAAAAGTTAAATGATAATTTTATGTATTAATAGTTTAAATCAAGAGGAGGCTATATGACATGAAAAGATATTTTTAGTAAATTGGTCCTAATGGAAAAGCAGATTGACAAAGCCAAGTATTGGCAAAAATGTCAAAAAGTGGGCAAACTTTTCGAAGGAAGACAGACTAATGGCCAAAGAACATAAAAAAATGCTTAACATCTCTAATCATCAGGCAAATGCAAATCAAAACCATAATGACATATCACTTAACTCCAGTGAGAATGGCCTTTATCAAAAAGTCCCAAAACAATAAATGTTGGCATGGATGCAGAGAGATACAAACACTCATACACTTTTGGTGGGACTGCTAACCAGTACAACCTCTGTGGAAAGTAATATGGACATACCTCGAAGAGCTACAAGTACAACTACCATTTGATCCAGCAATTCCATTACTGGGCATATACCCAAAGGAAAAAAAGCCATCCTATAAAAAAGACATCTGCACTAGGATGTTTATAGCAGCACAATTCACAATTGCAAAGATGTGGAAACAATCCAGGTGTCCATCAATACATAAGTGGATTAATAAAACGTGGTACATGTATACCATGGAGTTCTACTCAGCCATAAAAAACAATGGTGATCTAGTACCTCTTGTATTATCCTGGATAGAGCTGGAGTCCATTTTACTAAGTGAAGTATCAAAAGAATGGGAAAACAAACACCCTATGTACTCAGCATCAAATTGATATTAACTGATCAACATTTATGTGCACATATAGTAGTAACATTCATCTGGTATAGGGCAGATGGAGTGGGGAGGAGGGTATGGGTATATTCACACCTAATGGATACAGTGTGTACCATTTGGGGGATGGACGTGGTTGAAGCTCTGACTCGGGTGGGGCAAAGGCAATATATGTAACCTAAACACTGGTATCCCCGTAATATGCTGAAATAAAAAAAAAACTATTTTCATGTTTATTTTTATTAATCTTACTGGTGTAATTCTCATAGAGATTGTATAGTTTCAGGAAAGAATGGCATGATGACAATATTTGGCATTGTCCTTTATGCGCATTATGTTCATATTTAACTGAATTTATTTCCAATTGAACCAACCCAAATAATCTAAAAGAAGATGCAAAATTTCACTAAAATAGAATAGCATATATTTTAAATGTACTTTAAAATTTAATAAATGTTTCCAGAAAGTAGGCTACATGGTATAATAGAATACTCAATGGCAAAAAACTCAGAGTTTATTATCATAGTGACTCTAATTTACTGACTACATTAGTATACAAGCCTTAATTAACTCATTTATTAGAGAAAGTAAATAAGTGAAATTATTTAAAAGATCACCTGCAACTCTATTTTTATATCATATATAATTTCTTTTTATTTTTCATTAAGTTGACAAATAAAATTGCATATATTTATGGTGTACAATGTGATGTTTTGACATATGTATATATTGTGTAATGGTTAAATCAAGCTAATTAATGAATTCATCATTAGCATATTTATACATTTTTGTTGGGATCCACTTTCCTAGTAATTTTTAGGTGTACAATAAATTGTTAACTATATTCACCATGCTGTATTTTTTATGTGATCCATAAAAGGAGAACACAGGGGTTTTCTATATTACCAAGTTTATGAAATTCTCATCCCTTTAAAATTGTGCAGTGTTGCTACTTCATTTGCCATTCTCCTTATTTTTCAGTGTTTATGGTCAGAAATATTTTATAATATTTATGATCAGATTTTCTCTATTCTGCTGAAAAGGATTATATTTGAGAAGTCAACTTTCCTCAGTAAATGTTTGTGTAGTGAAACAACTTTAAATCAGAATAAATGCTTATAAAATGGCCAGCTAGAAAGGGAAGAGTGACAGATGTGGTTCATTATACTGAGATGCATTTTCATGATGCATCTTCTATTTATTTTTCATATAATACTATAGTGGCAATTAAGGATTAGAGCCTGTTTATATAGCTGAATATAGTTAGATTCACTCATCTCTTATGCCTGTCACATCTTAACTTTTGTTTAAGTGCATTTTTAACAGAATTCTAACTGCTGCATTTACTATTCTAGAGATAAGTATCTTTATGTTCCCAGGAGAAGCTGAGGCATATAATGTTAATTGGTTTGTGTTCATATAGTTCAGCTTTTCTTTAATTAAGTGTATAAAACAAGTTTCGATATAATCTATATAAATGCTTATGTTTGTGGAGATTTCCCTTGAGTGCATTAAACTTAATCAGTGAATGTAAGGGAAAATTTCAGTTAATAATTTAGAGAAATTTATATTGTATAATTAATATAACTCAATAAAAGTCACATAAATCTTTAATTTTTATGCCATTTACTCATTGGATAAGCTGAATCATTTATTTGTATAAGAGAAAACATCCCTTTATTGGAATCTCATTTGATATCTTGCAAAATTGAGGAAAATGGCTTATTCATTTTAGTTACAAAGTTAGCTCAGTTAACGAAAATCATAATACACTTTAACACCATTTTACACCTCATTTTCACTTTTTGATGTCTCGATTTACATCTTTTATATTGCCTATCTCTTAATCAATTTTAGTATTATTTTCTTTAATAATTTGGTCATTTAGGCTTCACAGTAAAGATATTAGTGGTTTACCCACCACAATTATACTACTAAAGTATTCTAAATTTGTCTGTATACTTACTTTTTCCAGTGAGTTTGAGACGGGATCAGGCGCGGTCAGGGCAGTATGGCCGTAGACTCCAGTAGGTTTCATACCTTTAAATATTTTTTTGTTACATTATAGTGTCCTTTTCTTTCAGATTGAATAACTCTCTTTTAGCATTTCTCATAAGACAGGTCTGGTGTTTATGAATTCCCTCAGCTTTTGTGTGTTTGGAAAAGTCTTTATTTCTCCCTTATATTTGAAGGATAGCTTTGTTGGGTACAGTATTCTTGGCTGCTATTTATTTTTTTCTTCAGCACTTTGAATATACCATCTCACAGTCAACTGATCTGAAGTGTTTATGCTGGAAAATCCACTGAAAGCTGTATTGGGGCTATGTTGAATGTGATATGTTGCTTTTCTCTTGCTGCCTTCAGTGTTCTTTATGTGTCTTTGATTTTTGATAATTTGATTACATACCTTAGAAAATTTCTTGTTGGTTGAATTTTATTGGTGACCTTTGAGCATCCTTTATCTGGATACTGTTGTCTTTCTCCAGACTTACAGTATATTCAAACATTTTTTCTTAAATATGCTTTCTAGGCCTCTTTCTGTTTCATCTCCTTCAGGAACTTGTATTATGTGGATATTAGTTTGCTTGATTTTGTCCCATAGTCCATGGAGGCCTGCTCATCTTTTTATTCTTTTTTTTTTTTTAATTGCTCCTCTGATTGGGTAATTTCATATGTTCTTTCTTGATGCTTGCTAATTCTTTCCTCTGTTTGATCAAGTTGGCTGTTGAAGTTTTCTAATGAGTTTTTTACTTCAGTTATTGTGAAAGGATTTCTATTTCATAATTCTTCTATTTCTTTGCCAGGTTTTTCATTTTGTTCTAGGATTGTTTTCCAAATTCCATTTACTTTTCTATCTGGATTTTTTTATGATTCCCTGAACTACTTTAAGAGGATTATTTTGAATTCTTTTTCCAGCTTCTACACATGTTCTTTGGTGATATTAGACCTTTACTATTTAATATTGAATTTAATCTCTGACCTGCTGTTGCTACTCATTCTGAGGCGGACTTACAGTGAACATTGGACCTAAAACACTACGCTAGAACTTATTTGCTATCTTTCCATTGTTTGTCTAGGAAAGTCTTATTGCAAACACGTAAGCACTGCCCAGGAATTTAAACACAGACTTGCAGTGGTTTCAGGGTCTGAGGAAGACGCAGTGATCACCAGATCTTAATTGCCAACCTTTTAGTTGTTTCCAGTTCCGGGGAAGACTCTATGTGAGCACCTGGGCTTTGCAAGAACTTCAGCCAGGGATTTGGGCCTTCCTGCAAATTATGCCCCTTGCATCACTGTAGTGCCTGCCAGTTTCCTCAGCCTGGCATCCCCACTGATAGGAATTCCAAGCAGCTGCCAAGATCCATGTATCAGCAATCCTGCTCTTTGTCTCCAATATACCCCAAGTGATTCAGCCCTCCTGCCATTTCCAATGTTTCCTGTAGGGACAGGACCAGAATAGCCTCCTTGCAAAAATTTCCAGACTGGTGGAGAAATCAAACATCTACCTCCAATTCCCTTCTCTCACCTCAGAAATCATGGGTGTAGGGAAATTCTCAGTGAGTGACATCATGCTGGCTTGGAGAAGGAGGTGGCATGGTCTAAAATGACAGTTTCTCTTCCTGGTTATGGCTTATTTCTGCAGGTCCAGGGGTGTTTCTTCTTCTTGCACTAGTTCTGATGAATTTAGTGTCGTATTCTTGTCTTTGAATGGTTGCTAGTTGTATTTGTGTCAGGGGAGTGATGCCAAAGAATATTCTACTCCACCATCTCACTTATGTCAACTCTGAGCATGATCTATCTGAAAATTATAATATAATCATGCATTGCATGATGATGTTTTCATCAATGATGGACCACATATCTGACGGTGGTCCTCTAAGATTATAATGGAGCTAAAAAATGCTTACTGCCTAGTGATATCATAGCTGTCATGTGAGAGCACAACACATCACTCATTAATTTTTGGTGATGCTGGTGTAAAGAAACCTACCATACTGCCAATCATATAAAAGTATAACATGTACAATTATGACAATACATAATACTTGATAAGTCCCTAGTTACTCATATATTTACTGTACTATACTTTTTGTTGTTGTTTTTGAGTGTACTCTTTCTACTTATTAACAAAAAGTTAATTGTAAAACAACCTCAAGCAGGTCTTTCAGGAAGTATTACCTGGTAAAGGCATTATTATCGTGGAGATAAAACTCCATGTGTGTTATTGCCCTCGAAGACCTTCTAGTGAGACAAGATGTGGAAGTAGAAGACAGTGATTTTAATTACCATAACCCTGTGTAAACCTAAGCTAATGTATGTGTTTATGTCTTATTTTTTAATAAAAGTTAAAAAAGGAAAATAAATTAAAAATTTCAAATAGAAAAAAAAAGCTTACATAATATATGAGGAAAGAAAATGCCTTTGTACAGTTGTACAATGTATTTGTGTTTTAAGCTAAAAAATTCAAAAAGTTAAAGCATATTGAATGGTTTATAAAGTAAAAAAGTTACAGTAAGCTAAGCTTAATTTATTGAAAAAAGAAAACCATTTTAAAATAAATTTACCATTCGATCCAGCAATAGCACTATTAGGCATCTACCCAAAAGAGCAAATGATAGGCTATAATAGAGACATCTGCATCCGAATGTTTATGGCAGCACAATTCACTATTGCAAGGATGTGGAAACAACCCAAGTACCCATCAATTCATGAGTGGATTATTAAAATTTGGTATATGTATACAATGGAATATTACTCAATCGTAAGAAACGACAGTGATCTAGCACCTCTTATATTTTCCCGGATTAAACTTAAGCCCATTATCCGAAGTGAGGTATCACAAGATCGGAAGAATGGGCTCCACTTGTACTTGCCACCAAATTGGTACTAACTGTTGAACACTAGGGCGTTCACATGGCAGTAATACTATCCAGGGATTAGGGGGATAGGGAGGGAAAACCCGCAACTAAAGGACACGGGGAGCATTGTAGAGGGGAAGGGCACGTCTCTAACCCTCCCTTGGGTGAGGCAAAGACATAAAATGTAACCATAATGTTTCTACCCTCATAATACCCTGAAATAAAATAAATAAATAAATAAATAAAATAAAATAAATTTAGTGTAGCCTAAGTATATAGTGCTTTTAAAGTATACAATAGTGTACCATAATATCCTAGGTCTTCACATTCACTCAGCACTCACTCAGTGACACACGCAGAGCAATTTCCAATACTGAAACTTCCATTAACGGTACGTGCCCTATAGGTATACCACTTTTTTGTCTTTTATAGCATATTTTTACTGTACCTTTTCTATGTTGAGATATGCTTAGGTACACAAATTTGTTACAATTGCCTACAGTATTCACTACAATTGGATGCTATATAGGTTTGTAATTTAGAAGCAATGGACTTTACCATACAGCCCAGGCAGGTAGTAGACAATACTATCCAGGTTTGCCTAAGTATACTCTATGATGTTTGCAGGAGGATGGTTTGCCTAACAATAGATTTCTCAAAATGTATCCCTGTCATTAAGTGATGCAAAACTGTGCTGCTCTACTAGAAAAGTTTTCAAACTTTAAGACCATTAGTATAATTTTGTGGGGCTTTAATTAATCCTAGTGTTACTATATTTACAATATAAGCTTTCTAGCATTATAGCCACAGGAAAAATCTATTAAAAATCTATTAATACAAAATTGAGAAATAAAAACATAATTGCTCTCAGTTAGTTCCTTCAAACCATTACCAGAGCATTAATGCTCAATAAACATTTTTTCTAAATATTCAGAGTTTATGTGGTCTCTGTGGTATCTCACTATCCTCAGTCATTTTATTTTCGTACATCCTGAAACTACACGTGATAGTTTCCGAACTATTACTAAATTACTAGATGAAAACTGGTGTGCTTTCAGTTTTAGGAGGAAAGAAAAAATAGCAAACACTAAGCAACCATTTTTCACATATGCATTTTTAGAGAGTAGATTATGTTGAATGAAGTAAAATGTTAAAAAAATAATAAATCCAATGACTAGAAATAAAAATCAAATCTTTAAAGTTTATAATAACAAATTTTACATTTTAAAATATGTTCCACTTATATTTTCATTTCCACAATTTACTTAACAAGGCATTTGAGTACACACCAAAATCTTTCTGCCTATACTCATACATTTTAAATTTTATAGGCCATCTATTTTATTATCACTAAAACAAACTAATTTTCAACACCATTTAACAAAATCATTTTTCCCTTGTAGAACTCAAAACAAGCATATTTTGGTAACTAAAAACTTAAATACTTTAATTTATGAGTATGTATGACCTCAGCAATAAATATCTATCTCTAGGGCTTATCAAAATTTATTTGAATGTTTAACAGCATGTCCTAATAATAGCAATTAAAAATATTATATTTAATTTTTCTGAACCCTTTCCTTTTACATTCATGAAAGCAGATCAGACTGTTATATACTAATCCAATTAGAAATGCATACATTTATATTTTTTGGTTTTCCCAAACAATCTATTTTTGGAAGGCTGAGCATAAAGCATCTACAGGATACACATATAAATGATAGAGTAAATTTTAAAGTCTTCTTTTGCTTGAAACAACTTCTCTGATAGATGTATTCACTGAAAGTAGGACATGCTGAGATCTCAGAATCTTTTCTCCTACAATATAGTCTAGTAACTCATGTAGAAAACAACGATGACATTAAAAATAGAAGCTCCCTTGAATACAGCTTATTCATATCATTTTTTCTGTACCTTTGCAAGTGATTCTTTATAGTTTGTTATAAAAATTACTTGGCAAATTATTACCCATTGCTTATGGGCTAGTGTTCATTATAAACATTTTCAACTATATCCAGACTACATAAAAGTAATCATAGTTAATATTCTCAACTTTATAAATATTTAGAGGATATGTCTTTCCTATAAAAGTGAAAAATTTAGTTTTTCTGACATAATTAGTAAGCTCCACATTATATAGAACTGTGTACTATGGGACCAAAGGAAAAAAAAAGATGTGGAGTCCAAATTTGGGAATATGACTTTGGAATGATGTTGATACAAGTAATTCTATTCAACATCACAGGAGGCATACAACTATTACAATGACATAAAGCCATTCTTAAGAATTGTTTTGGCCATGTAAACCTGTTGTTTAATATAAATCTAAGAAAACATTTCTTGAGCACTAACTGCATACCAGGCACTATAATAGTCATTTTAATTATATTATATTTATTATCTTCTTTAATACACCTAAAAGCCCTAAAAGATGCATACTGTTACTACCTCATTTTACTGATGAGGATTTGTGGATACAAAGAGATTAAATTAATTATCCCAAGATCACTCAGTTAACAAGTATTAGAACTCTGATCAGTCTATAACCAAAGCCTGTATTCACTATCAGAAAAAATAACTTACCAAAGAGCCTCACATGAAAAAGATCCATCATTGTTGATAAATCATAGAATCACATTCTTAAGAGTGAACTCAATGCTTACCCAATGAAACATCCCCAAACACGTGCTTGAATTCAACCCCAGCATCCACTGTTAATATTTTGGATAAACATTTCCAAAAATAGATAACTCATTGCTAGACCTTTCCATCTTTAAGCAGCTTTCCCCTAACTGTGAAAGACATTTACATTAGTGCCAGAGAAGGTTCCAGCTCTGAATTTTCAACCATAAACAGGAAAGACAACACTTGCCATTTTCATGGAATTTTCATGCTAATGGAAAAGACAATGGAAAACAGATAACAATAAAATATTAAATATTTGTAATGGCTTTGAAGAATCCAAAACAAATTAATGTAATGAAGACTGAGTGGGATTCTATTTTAAATTAGTTGGTTACAGGCCTTTCTAAAAAAATTTAAGCTAAAGTCAGAATGATATGGAAACAATTAATATATGAAGATAATGAGTAAAATATTCCATTCAGTAGAAAAACAAAAAACAAAGAATACCTCATGCAGATTTTCTAAGACAAGAAACAAGCAGGCATGATCTATCATAGGAAAAGAAAACAGGTCTGTGTGTCTGAAGAAAGGAGATTGTCAGGGAGCCACATGAGATGAGTTGAGGGGGGGCCGGGACAGTGGGGCCTTGTGTGTCCTGTTGAATAGGTAGTTTCTTCCTAAGAGCAGATGATTTTATCATTGAAGTAGATGAACTGATTTATATTTTTAAAAAATAATCCTGGATGTAGTGTGATGAGTCCATGATAATAGTCCAGAAAAAAACAGACTGATTAGGAGGCTGTTGAAGTTAGATGATGTTATTGGACTAAATTTGCAATAGTGAAAATAATAGGTAGATGATTTTTAAATATGTTTTGAAGTAAAGCTTGTTTGTTTTGGATCTTAGCTCATAAAGTGCATGTAGGAGGGAAAGAAAGAAATAAGCAGTTGGCTCTTAGATTTTTTTACTTTAATGTGTGTTTATTGATTGCATTTACTAAGATGAGGGTTGACCTTCTTAGTAAACTACTTTAGTCATTAGAGAAGAAATTGAAAGTTCAGTTTGGATTTTTAAGATTTAAATATATATGAGATGCAGGAGATGAAACTTGCCTCTCCTTGTTTTTTATCTAATTTGTTCTATTTCTACCCCTTTAGTTCCAGATTCATAAAGACTAATACCTCCTCTGAGTGGCAGCATTTCAAATAGTGGAAGTCTTCTCTGCTCAATAAATATTAACCTTTCCAGTGATTTCTAGAGACATGTTTCTTTCATCATTCTATTTTCTCTCCTATGAGCATGCTTTAATTTCTTATATTAATCCTAACTGGGGAGATGAGAACTGCACCTAACTGGATGAAATGACACTTTGGGGATATTTTAAAGAAGATTTTATTCCTTGAATCATAATGTGCCAAACCCCTTTGTCTAGGAAGTAAAAGATGAGAAGATTCTATCATATAGGATTTTACATTAAGAAATATGCATTATTTGGCTCAACTGTATTAATTTACAACTAGGATAGGTTGGTAAGTAAATAGGGAGCAGAACACTTTCCAAGGATGGTAGCTTGTGGTTGTGTACTAAAGAGAACGTCCTGAGGTACTGTAGTAGTCTGTTAGGACTACCATTAAAACACTCCACAAACTGGGGGCCTTACACAACAGTAAATTATTTTGTCATGATTCTGGAGCCTGGAAGGGCAAGATCAAGGAGTCAGCAGGTTTGGTTTCTCCTTAGGACTCTATCCTTGTCCTGCAGATGGGCATCTTCTTGCTGTGTCCTCATATGGCTTTTTCTCTGCACACACACACATATCCCTGGTATCTCTTCCTTGTTTCATAAGGATACCAGTCATATTGGATTAGGGCATCAACATTATGATTTCATTTAACCTTAATTACCTCTTTAATGGTCGTGTATTCAAAAATAGTAATGTTGAATGTTAGGACTTTAACATATGCATTTAGGAAGGCACAATTCAGTGGACATCATAACACCATAACAGGTGTCAATGGTAGAATTTCCAATCTTGAGAAGAAAAATACTTAAATAGGGTATGGTAAAGATAAATGATACTGTATGACAGAAAGAGCCAGGTTTTTTAAGAGTAGAATAAAGTGGGATAATATATGCAGTTGTCTTAAAGCAAGGCTTAGTAACATATATGTACTTTATTACCTACTTAGAATTTTAATCTCCTCTTTAAATTAAAAAAATAAACCCTCTATTTTGGATATTCACCTTTATCTAGGCAATGGGGAAAATTAATAAGACGATGCCAGAGCCAAGGATAGAACATTATATCTGAACTTTTACACTCTCTCAGCTGAATTAGTTTGTGTCTAATTTGTATACCAGTCTTTAAGAAAACTAGTTAGAGTTAGAGCATAGTTAAATTTGACAAAATTTTGTCGTAAAAAGAGAGCTTAAAGCAGCTAGAAAAGACTAGCCTTCAGAAAATATTTAGAGGAGAAATGATGCCTGTCTTTTAATAGTGCAGGATTTGCTCTATGAAAGAGGAATGAGTCTTGTTTTGCATGCAAAGGTTGAACTTACAGCATTTGGCGGGAGCCACAGGGAAATTGTAAAGAAGACTGTTCTAATAATTGGGGTTATTCATCAAGTTAAGGCATCACATTAAATGAATGAGAATTTCAACTTTTGTCAGGTTATCAGCAAGTTGGACAGCCACTTGGAGGAAAAAAACATACGAGGAAGCCAAACATTGAGTAGATACTTTTACTATGTAACTATAATGTTTCTTCCAGCTCTGAAATATAGCATGGTAAAATAAATAAGTCCTGGCCGGGCGCGGTGGCTCACGCCTGTAATCCTAGCTCTCTGGGAGGCTGAGGCGGGCGGATTGTTCGAGCTCAGGAGTGCGAAACCAGCCTGAGCAAGAGCGAGACCCCCCGTCTCTACTAAAATTAGAAAGAAATTAATTGGACAACTAGAAATATATAGAAAAAATTAGCCGGGCATGGTGGCACATGCCTGTAGTTCCAGCTACTCGGGAGGCTGAGGCAGGAGAATCACTTGAGCCCAGGAGTTTGAGGTTGCTGTGAGCTAGGATGACACCACGGCACTCACTCTAGCCCGGGCAACACAGTGAGACTCTGTCTCAAAAATAAATAAATAAATAAATAAATAAATAAATAAGTCCTTCATATTTTTAATTTTATCTCTATGAAAGACACTGAATCACATGGATACTAAGTAGAGACCAATATTATATTATTCAGTAATTTTCAGGCCATGATTGAGAATTCGAAGATGCCCACTTTGTAATCAAAACCATTATTGTTACTACACCCTAAAATAGCTCCTGAAATTTAATAAAATGTTAAAAGATACTATTATGAGTCTTAAGTATGGAAAGTAAGACTTATAGCATGTATAGTTAGAATTCAGAGACTGAGTATGTGAACTTAAAATCTTTCATGAATACAAGACACTTTCAGTGGTTAATAAGTTCTAAATATGTTTTTAATTGTTAAATTTTTTTCTCTAATACAAAGAAATTTATCAAGAATAATTAAATACACAATTGTATGACTGAGCTGTAGAATGAAATAATGCAATACAAGAAATTACTCTCCTTGCCATTTCAGCCACTCAAACCTGCATATCTGTTAGACTAATGAGGGAGAAGGACCAAGAGCTGCCAGAAGTTGGGGAGAGGGGAGAAGGAGGAGAGTCACCTCTGAAAAGATACCACCCAAGCCTATACTTCTGAACTGACGCTGAATAGAGATGCTTTGCACATATAGATGCAATTGAATCCTTATCCATGGAAAAATATTACTACTGAATCCATTCTGACTTGCAAATTCCCAGAGAACTAATTCCTTCCCTGCAAGTTACCCTTAAACTCATAGAAGAGAAAAATAGAGAGATAGGTACAGGAGTCAATGCTGCTTTACTTCTTTTTTTCTACATCTCTGAATATATTGGACGCCTTTTCTTCTTTTAAGTAACTGACAAAAAGTGTTCCATCAAAACATAAGGTGGATTAGGAAATAGGGAAATAGGCTATGTTCAGTTTACGCAAGCTCTTACTGAATCTATTTTAAATCACGACTCGTTTCCTATCATAATTCATTAAAGAGCAAATATAAGAAGTTTTGTAGCAGCCATTACTGAGCCTACTCCATTGACCTTTAAAAACTTTCCTTTCATTGATCTTTAAGTCAGAGCCAGGAAGAGAACGCTCCCCCAAATAGACTGCATTCAAAATTATTTGAATCTCTATATATCAATCATTTGGGTATTTTTTTTTTTTTTACCTGATGATTTTTTTCAATACTTGTATATTCTGGAAGAAGCTTATTACTAAGCACCATGAATTCGTATTGTTTACGTGCTGCAAGGCCTCATTAGTCAAATAACAAAATAGTTATTTTTCTTAGTTGTAGAATCATAGGGGGGTCTTTTATAGGGTGTTTTCTGTTCTGTCACTTCAATGTGTTTATAACTTTTCTCAGAAATGGCAGCCTATGTATGTGTGATTTGAAAGATTTTTAATAGTTCTCCCATGTGTTTCTGTTATCCATGTTATATATACAAATAGTAACTAAGCAATCCTATTATGACAACAGCATAAAATCCAACATAAAAACATTCTCACAGTGAGATTTAAAAGTCCTAAATGCCAATAACTATTATCAACTCCTTTGCCATTTCACAGATTTTTAAATCTCCTGTGCATATTTGTCTATGTTCATAACACTGAAAACTATTATGCATAATACTATTTCACCACATTTAGTTGATTTGAATATACCACAGTTTGAATAGGATAGAGAAAAGAGTTTAAGCAAGGGACTACTGCTGTAGTGAAACAGGTTATTATTATTTAGAGTTTTGAGATTTCAAACAGAGCAGGACTTTCTGTCAAAGACAAGCTTCCTTAGGCTATAACCATTCAGTGGGATTAATCAGAGCAGACTACTATCAGACTCAGGGAAGTGCATCTCATGTCCTTCTGTGAGGAAACAGATCCTAATAAAATTGTGTTCATGTCAAATCAGAAGGACTCTTTTATTCACAACTAGATATAAATCAAGGATCTACTAAATGAATGTTAATTTTAATGATCAGGGTTTGGAGGTAGACTGGATTCAAATATAGTCTTATTACTTCTTGAACAAACAAATCTTCAGTGTGTGGCCATAAAAATGAAATACCCTCACTCGCCAAAATTACTTTCATAATATTTCTTCACATTCAGGAACTTACATTGTTCTAGTATATAAAACAATTCAACTTTTACAAGTTGCTTTCTTGCGCTATCTCATTTTATGTTGGAAGCTATAGAGAATCTACAAATATAAATTAAATAGTTCATTTTCTTGTAGAATCTTCATTAAGGGAATAATGGACAGCATTTATGAGATCCTTGCAGTAACATCAAATCTTACTCTTGCATGATATGTTGTCAAATTTTCTGCTAACAAAACTCAACTTGAGAAACTGCAACAAAGATAAATCTGTATGTAGAGCTCTTGGTTGGAATCTTCAAATAAATAAAGGTTACAAAAATAAAAATATATCTCCAGAACAACTTTTTCAGCTATCAAATAGACAGAAAACACAAAGCTTGATATTGCCTAGTGTTAATAAAGGCAAGGCAAAACATGCAAAATTATATAACATTTAAACTTTTTAGAATATAAATGACAATACTTTGCACATCCACTTTGACCCAGCAAGTCTAGTGCTAGAAATTTATTTTATAGATAAAATCATAAAAGTATACAAAATAATAGAAAAAATTGTTCAGCCTTACTTACACCAACAAATGACTGGAAACAACATCCATTCATGAACAACCAGTGAAATAAGTTACTATAGATTCATACAATGGAATACTATGAAACTGTTCAAGAGAATGATACTGATCTCTGTCCTGGTATGAAAAGGCAATCTGACATGAGATAAAATAATATCCATAAATCCAGAAAGCTTTTCAGCTATGTAGTAAATGTTCTAAGCTAAAACATTTAAAATGAACAATGTGCACACTTTCTTTCACATTGTACAGTATTTGAAAAATCATGACAGGAATAAAACGAATTCTACTCTTCCTGAAAATCACAAATTCGTATGTTGTCACCATTACAGTCTTAGATGGCTATCCAGCTCTATTTGTTAATGTACTATATTATAATTAGTCCAGACAAAAATGGAGAGTGACAGTGAGTGGAAAATGTTCCATAGCCAAATCCCAACACTACAAATTATAAAAGAACACTATATTTTTGCCTCAAGTAGCAGTCTGTTATAGAAGGTGTCCTGTTCAAAAGCAAGTCATGAACAGCTTGCTACAAAGTTAATTATGTGTGATTAAAAGATCAAAACTTTCTTTAAATTATCCTGAGCAACTGTGTTAAGCCTAGATGCCTTGATTATTTCTGGTTTGGAAACTGTATCCAAGATATAGTGACAAATAATTGTTTCCGCCATGACTTCTAGCTGTACATTGCTCTATGTATAATTATTCCTCCTTGAGTTTCAGTGGAAATCAAAATGTAGGTGGTAGTAGATTGAGCCTAGGTATTTGCAAAGAAACTCAGAAAATGCATTAAGGTAATGAAGTGTGTTTATTTATTATGTGGTTAAACTTGTTAAGTGAAGGAACAACATGCTACTGTGTATCCCCCACCATGCCTAGCCCAGTGAGCAGCTTTTCAAAAACCGTTTGCTGATTGCCTATGAATCTCCTGCTGGTCCTACCATTTAATTTTCCTAGTACAATCTCATATTAGACAATCTCTAGAGAGCATAAAAACAGGATTGTATGTTATGGGTACTTACATTTATAGTGTTTAATTTAAAAAATATTCTAGGGACATCATAATAACAGGAAAATCAAAAGAAAACAAAATCAGTAGATAGCCCACCTCATTGCAAATCAACATTTTGTTGCTTTTGTTTCACCCGGTCTTTTCATATATGCATCTACAATTTTGCATAGCCATAATCACGGGTTGTATATCATTTTTATTAAGCATGGCTGCATCTTCACTTGAAAATTCTGAATGCTATGTTATGTACTACTAGCTGACCCTAAATATTTGAAAAGAATATAATTTAAAAATGTGCTTAGTAGATTTAAAATTAGACTCCATTAATAGATTATATTAAAATATTAAAAATAAATTAATAAACAGCATTGAAGTAACAGAATATTTTTAAAGATGAACAATATGCAATAGATTTACCTTGTACTGATAACAAACCCCTTAAAAAGGAGGTGTTAATTAATAGAAACATGTTTCTTTTCTTACAGTTATTTGGAGAAAATAGGTTTAAAAGTAGGTTAAGATATGAGGGTGAGGTCTAAATGGTAAATGAATGAAACAATAGTTCCTTACAATTTTAGCATACATCAAACAATATGGCCTAAAAAAGCAAATGGATTATGCCAACTATCGAGTCGCTCAAAATTTCTTCCAGTCATTTGGTCATAGCTATATAAAAATAATATTTTAAAAATCAATTAATAGAGATATTTATTATATCTCATCTCAAAGTGATGAATAAACATCCCCTATGCTAATATACCAATTCTACAATGCAGTCAATGGAGGTCTCATGTTTTTTCCTTCTATATCATCTATCTACCTATCATCTATCAATCTTCTTTGTATTATATTTAGTGTGCTTTAAAATCAAAAAAATCAAGCAGATGGGAGGGGGGAGGAGGAGATAGGTGAATTCGCACTTAATGGGTACAATGCACACTATTTGGGTGATGGACACACTTATAACTTTGACTCAAACTGTGCAAAGTAATTCATATAACTAAAATGCTCATACCCCTGTAATATTCTGAAATTTTAAAAATTGCAAAATATTTTAAATGAAATAAATAAAACTTTAATGTTAATTAGCTCAATTTAACCATTCCACACCATATACATATTTCAACATGTTGGGCATGATAAACACATACAATATTTGTCAATTAAAATAGATGCATATAATTTCTAAAAAATAAAAAATAAAATCAAGGAAATGTTACTGAACAAAAATGCTTTATGGTCTTGAAGAATATATTTGAATTTTAAAATAAAATTGAATATATATATTTCTAGTTAAAGAAAATAGTTAGTAGCCTCCAATAAAAAAAGGTCAGTTGGTTTCATGCATTTACATGATAAATTCCTATAATAATTGCTGCTGAAATGGAATTTGCCATCTGTAAATGCAAAATCCAAAATCGCAACTGTGTAACTTTTAAAAGTCAAAATTTATTGAGCATATATTATTTAATGCTGAGCATTGCTTTATAAACAAAGACAAATTATCTGTAAGATAAGTATTATTTTCATTTGATAGATGAGAAGAGAGAAACTCACTGCAGTTAAATAACTTGCCACCAAAAATATCAAGCTTATGAAGTGTTGTAAACATTGATCTGTTCAAATTCAAAATGATATTCTTTTGTTTTCATTTCTACACCTAGTCAAAGACTGTATTTCTTTTTCTTCTCTTAACAACAGAGGCCATACTGAACGGAGTAGTACATGAATCTTCCTAATTAATTAGCATAAATTATTAAACCAGTATATACAACGCTCATTAAGATTAATCTTGATGTTTTATTCAAGTCAATTCATTAACATCCAAAGATTAGAACTCAAGTTCGTTCTTCGAATGTAACAATAATTTGTCTGGTCACTGTTCTCCATGTTAGAATATCACATATAATTTTGCAATTTAGCAAGTGCTTTCACATACCTTATTTGATTTGAATCTTATAACAATGTTGTGTTATAGACAGAATGAAAACTATCACCATAAATTTTCATGAACTGTAACAGCACTTGACATAGAATAGCTCAGCAAGAATTAGAAGACAGGTTCTCTGGTTTCACACATATGTATATTTAAATTACATCACATTCATTATTCATTTTGTATCTAACTAAAGAACAAGTCCAAGTGATTAGCTTTATGTTTTAAGGGTACAAAATAAAAAGACCATTCTAGCACTCTGGGAGGCCGAGGTGGGAGGATCGCTTGAGGTCAGGAATTTGAGACCAGCCTGAGCAAGAGTGAGACCCTGTCTCTACTAAAAAAAAATAGAAAGAAATTAGCTGGAAAACTAAAAATATATAGAAAAAAAATTAGCGGGGCATGGTGGCACATGCCTGTAGTCCCAGCTACTCAGGAAGCTGAGGCAGGAGAATAGCTTGAGCCCAAGAGTTTGAGGTTTCTGTGAGCTAGGCTGACACCATGGCACTCTAGCCCGGGCAACAGAGTGAGACTCTGTCTCAAAAATAAATAAATAAATAAAAAAGAACAGCAACAAACATACATACCAGCCTTTCTATTTTTTAAGAAATTTACAATAAGTTAAGGAATTAAAAGAACACATGCATTTTCTTTATTTCTTCAAGTATACTATGCTTCTCTTCCCTGAAACAATGTCTCTCAACATCTTGCACCTCCCAATCCCCTCTCCCTCACCTAGATATCTTCTCAGCATTAGAAGAGGTGATGGAAACTGTCAAATCTCTCTCTTTTTCCCTTCTGATTTACTGTTAGTATCTGAGTACTTTTGAACAAACCCAACCAAAAGAGACCAAACAAGGGAACTCAGGTGATTAAGTCCACAGAAGTCAGTGTTCCTGGGCATAAAGAAGGGTAGAACAAAGCAGAGAGTAAATCCAGTTTGGTAGGAGAGAGTAATAGTTAAGGATGGAATGTTTGCTCATGTGTGTATGTGATAAAATTGTGTAAGGTATTCCTAACACCTGTTCATATTCAGAGTTCAATGTTTCTGAATTTCTTTTGACTTAGTATTGTTGATGTCCACATCTATTACACAACATCATCCTTTGTGTGGTCAAGAATATTGGCATATGGTACTTCCTTAAATAGTGTTCCATTGCTGTCTCCCAAGCTTCTGGAAAGTCAAGTTTTGATGCTGCCACTTTATTTATTTTACCAGAAGATGTCAATGGAAAGTTTTCAGACCAATTTCACACATGTGCAAGCAATGACAACTATGTAATGATTCCCAACTGTGTCAAAATGATCGCAAGATTCACGGGTGGTGAAATGCATTTCACTACCAGAATTGTTAAAAAACGAAAAAATATGTAAGTTTTAAGATTAGTAAAATAAGGTATCATCTTTCTTACAGATAAATTTTAGGTTGGAGGGCATGGCTCAGAGTGTGATGACAACAGATTCATATTACTAAATTAATATTAAAAAAGAATTGCTTATTATTGATGAAGGGCAAAATTCTACACCGAATATATACATGCCAAGAGAAAAAGTATGTAACAAATACCATAGTATCAAAACAAATTGTTAGAAATCTAAGGAAATTTTAACAAAAACAGTGTTAGTGGAAGTGTATCTGAATAATAAAATACAAGCTAATTATGAATATACCACACTTTATTAATAATGAAACACTATTGATTATAATATTCTTTTTATCGATGTCTTTCACATGTGAACTAAGTGTACAAAATTGCGCTATACCATAATTTTATATATTCACATATACAACTTAATATTTATTTTTAATTATGAAGATGAATGTTTGAGTGATACCTGCCTTATACTTAGAGTCTAGAATCTTTTAAAATACTTTAGAAAAGGTATAGTTGGCATAATATGTCAGCAACAAATTCTTGATATACCCTCCATTGGTCATAGTATATTATTTATTTTATATATTCTGAATTCTATTTTCTAATAATTTTTAAAAATACTTGTATTTATATTCAGGGTGGATATTTGTAAGTTTCTTTTATTGTAATTATTTTGGTCTGAGTTTGGTGTTAGATAATGTTGGCCTTGGAATGAAGTGGAAATTATTCAATTCTCTTCCAGTTTCTGGTATAATTTGTCCAGAATTGCTTATTTCTTATTCCATAAATGTTTGGTAGAAGTTTCCAATAAAATCATTTGGTCCTGGAATTTTCTTTTCAGTAAGATTTTTTATTATACATTCAAATTATTTACACAGATGATAGCTAGCTAGCTAGATAATAAAGAGAATAAATAGATACAGGGCTATCCAGGTTATCAATTTCTTTTTGAGTGGGTTTGTGTCTAATCAGAAATATGAATTACTGTGTAAGTTTTTACCAGTTTAAAAGCTAACAGGTGTTAGGATCTTCAATATGGAGATGGGTAGGAGAACAAATAAGATACTTAGGGTTCAAGTTTAGAGCATTTTCAATGTTCTCCTCAATCATGCACATTTTTAAAAGCCAAATTTGAAGAGCTGAAACTTATAAAATATGATGTAAGAAACACAGAATACCAAGGTTTAGAGAACAGAGCATGAATCTACAGTTCTGAATAAATAATGCTTCCTACAGTTTTTGTAAATAGTGAAAATTTACTACATTTTATAGTTTCACATGACATTATTTTTGCTAAACGTCTGTTTAATTTGTGAAATTTTCACTGGTTACATTTACACTAACCATTTTATGTTTGTCCAAGTTAAACTTCTAATCTGGCACAAGGAACAAATGCTTTCCTGTTTTTCTCCAGATTTTCTCATTGAGTTAAATGCGTATGATTCAGCAATCATGTTGAAAGAGGCAGAACACCATGAGCTTACAGGGAGTTAATTATTCTTCTATCACCCAGGCATCCAATAAATATTAATGCAATACCTACTATGTTCTTTTATTGGGTATTTTTTATTTTTTTTACTTCAGCATATTATGGAGGTGCAAATGTTTAGGTTACATATATTGCCTTTGCCCCACCCAAGTCAGAGCCTTTATTGGGTATTTAAAGAATAGGACAAGTTTCTTGATCTCTTTCTGCTAATAGGGAATTTTACAATAAGTAAAAAAATAACAATAAAAGAAGTGTGAATGGTGATGAGTGAAGACACAAAATAATGCATGTAATAGTGAGTGATGGGAGGATCTCATTTAACTGGGTAACCAGAAAAGGGCTTTGGGATGATCGACTTTGAGCAGGGAAATAAAGGAGCAAACAAGCTAGCAGTGCAAAGGTTATCATTCATTTATCCATAGATTTATCAATTATCAAATATCAATGTCCATAATTAGCCAGAGCATGGTAATAAAAGTCATTCAGGTGGTTGGTAATCAAGGTGGTTGACATCAAGGAATTAGAAAATTTCTTGCCATTAGGTTCTAGATACAATATTGTTTTTTCCAACATTAAGAAGTCCATCACAAGGCAAGTCTCATTTAAAAAGAGAAATTCTACTTGCACTAATAGAAAATTGCATTTTCAGAGTGCCTTTGCAGCTATTAACCCACTAAAGTTTAGTGAGATACGTGTGATTTCTGTTCTGCAGATAAGAAATCCAAAACTCAGTGAATTTGAGGTACAATATAGTGTACAGAGCTACTACACACGTTGAAATTAATTATGATAATTATAAGGATAATAAAAGCAACAGCTGCCCTTCAATGACTGCCATTCCAGGCATTTTATTTTCATTGCCAGATTGTATTCTCAACAATTCTGCAAGTTGCTTTTAATGATAAACTTGAAGCTAAGAGAAGCTCAAGCGAGGAAGTGTGATAGGAAACATCCAAAATTTAACCCCGTTATTTGATGAATTGCAAATACAATACCCATTCTTAAACTCCAGGTACACTTAAAGATGAATAAATGCTTTATCACAGTCATTTTGAAGGAAGATTGTCAGCAGGAATTAAGTGGTGACCCTTTGGGGAGTTTTTATTTTTATTTTTTCTCCTAGATGATGTAAGTCTAGTATTAAAAGCAGGATTGTGAGTACACATAAACCTTCCAGAACAGAATCTTAATCATAGAGGAAAAACACCATTATTTTAAAATAGACTCCCACATTATAACGCATTCCCATAGCACTTTTCAATTTACAAAATGCTTTCAAAGTCAGTTTCTCATGTGACTTGCAGAACTCTATTAAGTTACTATTATTAATCTCTTTTATGGATGAGGTCACCCCATCTAGATGAGGCAAAGCGATTTGCATAAGGTCTCACAAATGATACACAATAGAATTACTTTAAAATCATATCTCGACAGGTTGACCAGTGTTTTTTCCAATTTACATTTTTTTTTCCCACAGAAAATGGTCTACCTTTGTTTGAGTGTGTAGGGAGATATATAGGGGTAGAGTATAAGTCAGAGATGACAATAACCAGATTGGGTGCCTGTCTGCTCTCTCCAGAAAACCCCATTATGTGAATAATAAAACTCTTTAGACGGTACTCTGGGTACATATGTGGCATCATCCATCTTCACAGTGTATCAATTTTGAATGGTGGGGGCTACTGGCTACTCATGCCCTTAAAGGGGCCATTGCAAGACAGGATCATTTTCATAAGACAATGTATCCATATTAAAATGTGTGCAAAAGTAAATAATTGGGGACATAAATACACACAAACACACATACACAAGACCAAGCTAAAAAATAAAGGATGCAAGATGTCTTAGAATTCTTAGGAAACAAAATGACTGATACACACTACATGAACAAGAGAAGGAGAAAGGCACTGTCATTCTTGATACATTGGCTCCACTAATCTTTAACTGGGCTATCTTTTGAGTTTTACCTTTCAAAATCTAGGAAAATAGGAAGAACTTATGAAGAATAAACTGAATGATTAGAGATCCAGGACTCTTTGCTTTAGGTTTCAATTCAGGGCATACGTCCTTTGACAAGCTCTTTTAAAATTCATCTCTCCATAGAAAACCATATTGGGAATGCCAGGGCAGCATCAACCCCTCTTTGATCTCCAGAGTTCTCATAATAAAATAGAAAGCTTCCAACCATGGTGTCCCATCCAATGATGAGCAGAAGGATTTTATGTTGAAAAGTTAAGTTTGCAAAATATCTGCCCTCAGACCAGAAATCTCCATTGTAGTGTGATCTTAAGGAATGTTTAGCCCAAATATATAGTAAAATATAGCCATTCACTAGTAATGGATAAATGGCCAAGTGAAATTAGAAACTCTCTGCAAGTTAAAAAAAAATTGAATGTGATCAAGTTATCATTTGATCAGATTAAGGAAATGATTAACTATTTTATGTATCTTTCCCAGAAAGCTAACATATAGAAGAAAAATTATATCAGACATAAATGCTAAATTCACAAAGATTAAATATATGAAACTGCATTTTTAAAAAAAATCTCTAAAACTACATTTAGAAGCAAATGTAAGAGACTTACAAAATACATGGAATAGGTAAGGATTTCCAAAAGAACCCAGAATATAAATCAAAATATTTTACAACTTTTTGCTTATTACACTATTGTTAGAATGCAAAACTTCACAATTTTAAAAGCAATGCAGAAGTATAGGTGAAAATTTTAATATGCAGAAACTCTGAGAGGCAATTCTACTCTATTAATTCAGTGGACATAAATGTTAATAGAAATAGAGCTGACATTTATTTCTTATGCATAATCATAATTGCGTGGTTGTTTACAGGGGATGTTTTTTATAATTGCTTTGGCATCTATTGGTAGACTGTACATTCTGATCGATTAGTGCCCATGACTTGCTATTGATAAATATTTTGAATATGAGGTCTATCCAAAAAGTATCCAGCCATGTAATATGAAAAATGGAAACATTTATTGAAGATGACACAAGATACAAGAAACATTGTATGTTGGACAATGAAGCCTCAGTCCCCTTCAAAGTAGGCACCTTGGGACTTTTGTTGATTGCAGCCCTACAAGTTCAACATTCTCAGGTGTTCTTCTTGTTGCAGGCCTTCCAGAACATGGATCACCATCATTGAATCATTTGTGCCGCACTTTTATTTGCACTGCACTCACTGCATCATCCTCAAAAGCCTTCTGAATTATCCGAATAGTTTTTGTGCAGGAATGTTCAAACTGAACACAAAATTTGATGCAGATTCATTGCTTTACTCACTCAGTCATTTTGAATGCGATGCCCATACAGTACACATGCTCATTCAACGGTGTCTAGTGCCCTATTGACTAGTACAGTGCAGTCGTCATTGTTCACGTATGTGCATTCCAGTGCACTTGCCTTGGCTGCCAAGTTACATCGATGTCTCCCAATCCATTCTTGTTATATCAACAATGGCTGGATACTTTCCAGACAGACCTCATATATATGGAAGTTAAATGTATCTTGGTATGTACGTGTGTGTATGAATGTATGGATGGCTCCTTTTCCACACTGCCTGTGATACTGAAAAACTAGAAATAATTTAAGTGGTTTACAATAAAGAAATATTTAAATAAATTGTTCAACAATTATACTAGAAAATATTCTGCATTTAAAAAATTGAGGTGGCATACAAAGCATAGAATTATTTTTTCTGGATCTGTAAAGAATGATGATGGTACTTTGATAGGGATTGCATTAATTCTGTAGATCACTTTAGGTAGTATGGACATTTTAACGGTGTTGATTCTACCAATCCATGAGCCAGGTAGATTTTTCCATCTGTTTACATCTTCTACAATTTCTTTTCTTAGTATTTCATAGTTCTCCCTGTATATGTCTCTCACATCTTTCATTAAATATATTCCTAGATATTTAATTTTCTTTGAGGCTATTGTAAAAAGTATTGCATTTTTGATTGACTATTATTAGAGTATATGAATGCCTATGATTTGTGTATACTGGTTTTGTATCCTGAGACTTTACTGAATTCATTTATCAATTCTAGGGGTCTCTTGGATGAATCCTGTGGCATTTTAATCTTTCAGATACTTATGTTGCTGTGCCTGCCTGGCATGGGATATCAGTACTGGGTGCACACAACCCATATTCCAAGGCAGTGATGTGTGAGTGGCCTATGGCCCTTTGGAGGCTTTCAAGAGCTGGGACCCTATATCAGATGCCCCTGTATTAAAAAAATTATTAATAATATTGTTAAAATGTCTGTATTCCCCAACGCAATCTATAGATTTGATGCAATCTTTATCAAAATGCCATTGAAATTTTTCACAGAAGTAAAAAAAAAATAATAATATTAAAATCCATGTGGAACCATAAAAGATACCAAATAGTCAAGCAATCTTGAATAAAAGTGAACAAAGCTGGAGGCATCACACTACCTGATTTCAAAATACATTATAAAGCTATAATAATCAAGACAGCATGGTCCTGGCATAAGAACAGACACATCAACCAATGGAACAGAAAAGAGAGCCCAGGAATAAACCTGCACTTATGCAGTCAGCTGATATTTGACAAAGGTAGCAAGAACACACAATGGGGAAAGGACATTCTCTTCAATAAATGGTATTGGTAAATGGATTATCCATATGCTGCAGAATGAAACTGTAACCTTATCTCAAACTATTTACAGAAATCAATTCAAAATTTATTAAAGAGTTGAACATAGACTTTAAACTGTAAAGCTAGTAGAGGAAAACCTAGGGGAAAACCTCTACAACATGGTCTGTGCAATTATTTTTTGGATATGTCCCAAAAAGCACAGGAAAAAACAGCAAAAATAGGCAACCAGGATTACATCAAGCCAAATTGCTTTTGCAGAGCAAGGAAAACAATGAACAGAGTGAGAAGACTACTTATTAATTGGGAGAAAATATTTTCAAACTATACATCTAATGCTAATATCCAAAATATATAAGGAACTCAAGAGGAAGAAAACAAATAATTCAATAAAAATGGGCAAAACATTTGAATAGACATTTCTCTAAAGAAGACGTACAAATGATCAATAGCTATATTAAAAAATGCTCAATATTACTAATCATTAGGGAGTTGCAAATTGAAACCACATGAGCTATCATCTTGCTCTTGGAACAAGGTATATTATAAAAAAGATGAAAGACAAGTGTTGGTAAGGATGTAGACAAAAGGGAACCCCCTATGTTTGACTCGTACTCTCAATGTCAGAGTAGCTGTGAAGGCGAGTGGCTGGTTCCAGCTCCATAGCAGGAGGCAGAGGCTTCATTCTGAGGCCCCCACCTGACCTCAGCCAGGCCAGCCTCCCTCACTGCCCCCAAACAACTTCTTACATATTTTCCCCATAAGCACCATTATTTTTAAACACAATTTTGCTTTGTGATGGCTTTATAAAAATGCAAAAGTAGAGACTTCTGTTTCGAATAGTAATTCCCTATGAATCCACTACTGTGCTTTATTTTTCAGGGTAGTTTTTTTCCCCCTCAAAACTATTTCTAATTACTTAATGATTTGTTTAGAATTATATCACCCCCTGGAAACAGTTTTGGTAATTAGATTTTTTCTGAAAAATTATCCTTTTATCTAGCTTTCCAATTTTTCTAAAATTATTTTCTTGTTTCTATACTCATTTCCTTCTTGCTTATATTTTCTCTTGTTTTCTTGATTAGGTTAACTGACGGTTTATCTGATTGATTTATTTATTGTTAAAGAATCAGCTTAGGAAAGTGTGGGTGTATGTGTGTATGCATGAATATATTAATTCACATATTGTGAAAATGTTAGGGGGATTGGGACTGCTTAGAATCATTTTTGCAGCACCTTCCTTTCTTCCCACCATACTTCTCTAATCTCTTCAATGAGATGGTCAAGGGACTCGTGGTACATTTGGGCAGGACAAGGAGGATGATGCTAGAAATGAACTGAGCAAAGGAATCTTCAGTGGAAACTCCAGAATGAGTTAAAAATGTTTCATAAATCAGATTATTCACAAAAGTGCAAAAGCATATTTACTCAGGTTCCATTTTAGTGATGATTAGTGATTATTAATTATTAGTTCAAAGATTATCATAAAATCATAACATGTTTAATATTGTAAAGCATTACATTGGAATTTAGATCTGAAAATTTTGCAGATGTTCTGGTAAGTTCATAATTCACATAAAACTTGTCCTGGACTAAAAATTTTTCATGTAAGCTAGTTACAGAAAGTACATAAATACTCTACCTTTTAAAAACTGCAAGAACATATTTTTTTTTTCTTTCAATTCTGTACAAGCTGCTGTGGCTGATCTTAAACTATTTTAGAAAACAAATTATCTTTTTGTAAAAGTGTTTTGTCATTAGATACTCATAGATTGTATATCTAATATTAATTTAAATTTTTTTGATATTCTAAAAATTTTAACATACCAGCCTATGAGACATTTTCTATGATTTTTAAAGGATATCCTTTTTTGACCCAAATTATTGTTTGAATTATAAAACCTGATTTCTTCCCTTAATTTAAAACTTAATAATTTTATTAATTCTGGTTTTGAAAAATGAAATTTTCATTATTAAATAGAATTATTTGACATGTTTCAACTGTTTTCTCAAACTTGATAAAAAGCAATTTATCGTAATAATACATTATCATTAGTTCTATCACAGCTCTATACAGATTACCCTATCGCACTGAAATATGATGCCAGGGTCCTCATTATAAAAACATAGCAAAAATATGTATTTCAATCTCAGCATATTAAACCTTTAACTCAGATGTATATCTCTTCTTTATCAATAGCGTGAATATTTTTTATAAATGAGAACACTGACTTGAGAAAAAGTACCAACAGGAAAAACTTCTAATTATTTGATTTGATACTTTCTCATCTTACCTGCGGCTTCTCTGGGCAAGTTATTTTTATGCCCAGGAGCTTCAAGATACACAGGCCACAATCCTTTGTCCCTCAGGCGATTTTATGTGTTATTTCATTGGAAAGCCATTATTTCTCTTTTTCTAGTTAGCTTCTTCCTATATTTTACAGATTCACCTGAATTTCTTCAAAGGAGCTTTCTCTCTCACGCTCTCTCTCTATATATATTAATATATTATCTGTCTTTCACAATACCCTTTGTATCATTTATAATATTTTTAATATAAATATTAATTTTATAATATCATAATATTTAATACCCATCTCTCATGAAAGAATGTAAGCTTCATGAGGGCAGAGGGTCTCTCTGGTTTGTTCCACATTGTATCCTTAACACTTGGCAAAGTAAAGGCATAGAAAGCGATCAAATCAATGCATAAACGAATGAGTATGTAAATGAATGGATGAATGACTGAAAGCTTTTCTCACATAATTGCCTAAACTTCATTCAGTGTGATCATTTCTGTTTTTACAGTGAGGGAGGTAACCTCAGTTTCTATTGTGGTGTGGGGCTACTGCATTTTCAGGAATCATGCAGAAGTTTGATTTGTTTGATATCTTTAAAAAAATAGTATTTTTTCAAGTTGATAACTAGCAAAAGCAAAAGCAAAAGCAATTAGGATCTTTTAGTGATTTAATGTTTCACAAGGCAGCTTTGATTATGGCAAAATACACAAACCACTTGTCCTCCCATGTCACCTTTGTTCTTAGTGACTTGAAAGACCTGGTGGTCAACTGATTCCATGCCAAGTTTGATTCTTATCAGTCCATAGACTTCAGTCAGTTCCTTTAGGGCAATTCTAAACACAGGCAAACTCATCCTTTTTAGATAGTTCCTTTGTCACTCAGTTTCTCCTTCCTTTCTCTCTTCTTTCAAATCCTCTCTTTAGATTTAGTTGGATCGGTAACCCAATTCCAGCTTTTAAACTTTACAGTAAAAGATATTTGCAATGACAGTTTTGCAAGAATTATTAAAATTTATTTTATGTGTTTAAATATATTATGCTGTAATTTGTTTAAGATAGCTCAATATGTATTAGACTTACCCAACCTCTACTGGAAGAATTATTTATTAGATTATTATAATTTATTATAATTTTACATAAAATATATTATGTATTTAATATAGCTTGTTATAAGTTACCATTATAACTGTTACAAGGCGTAACAGTTACATTTTGATCAGTTACATTTATTTTCACAGAGCAAGACTCTTCTATGTTCTTCTGGTTTTTAGCTTTTTGATTGACACATTTCTGTCTCCTTTCTGTGCTCCACAATCTGTATCTCATAGTCTGATCCTTTTCGTAGTATGGAGACTGAAAAAACTATCTTCTTACCAGATACATTTCTTTATATTGTCTAAAATAAAATAGTCAGAGCATGTAGATAACACCATACATTCAAGTATTATTTCAAACTTGATACAAGGACAGATTCTTGAAACAGGCACATTCAAATGTGTACTTACTACAGACATCTATAGAAAGAAAAGTCATAAAATGTCCATATAAAAACTCAAAAAAAGAAGAAAAGCCTGTGAGATTATTAGACTATTGACTGACAGCAAAGTGGGAGGGGGATTAGTTTCCTAGAATAAGTCTGAATACTATTAAAAATTTATCTTGAAATTGCTTGAACATTTTATCAGAAATGCTAATTTCTTCCAGGAAGGAGGCTGTGAATTATATTCCACATAAAATTGTACACCAAATTCGGGATATCATTTTATCTTCAAATTTTTTCCGTAGACACCTCAAAGACTGCATTTCCAAATTTTAATTTATTTCCTCCCCTCCATCGCCCAAATCTGTACCTGTTCCTGTATTCTCATTCAAAATTGTAGCTCATTATTCACGTGGACATTCTAGGTAGAAATCTGATAGTTATTCCAGACAATTTCCTTTCTGTCATCATCCTCTGTATGCAAATAATCTTCACATCTGTCATTTTAACTCCTAATTATGTTTAATGCATTCATTTCTTCTCCACCTCTCCTACTAGTACTCTAGTCCCAGCTCTCTGCATCTGTCTCCCAAGCAACCACAGTAGCCTCTAACATGATCGGCAGCGACATTGTCATGTCTAACCTCTGAACTGCAGCCAGAGCAATCTCGCACGCCTGCAATCTGAGCTGTCATGCTCCTGCTTACAATCATTCAGAGGATTCCCATAACTCACATAATAAAGTCCAAGCTCCTTAAAAAGCTTGAAATCAGAAGATTCTTGAAAATTATATCTCATATCTTGCCTCTTCTAGTTAGGATCTCTAAAAATGTGTGAGGTTTCTATGGCTATCTAGCGAATGACCACCAAGTTATTTGTTTAAAACAACAAAAACTTACTATTACTGTGGGTCAGAGATCTGGGCATGAGTAAAGTGGGTCCTCTCCTCAGATTATCACAAGCTTGGAATCCAGGTGTTGGCTGAACTATGCATTCCTCTCTGGAGCTCAGAGTCCTCTTTCAAGCTCACATCGCAGGTAGTGTTCAGTTTCTTGCAGTTGTAGGACTAAGGTTTCATTGTGTTGCTGGATATTGACCAGGGGCTGCTCTCAGCTCCTTCAGGCCCTTCTCAGTTTCCTGCCATGTGACCTTCCCCATAGGCTGTCCCATGTTTCAATCCCTCTTCCTTCAGGTAGGATCCAGACTCTGCCAAGTGCTTCGCTTGTTATTTCAGGTATATCCAGATAATGTCAAAGTCAATTGATTAATAATCTAGTTATATTAGTGATATCCCATCATCTTTACAGTTCTTTCTGGAATAAAGGGAGCAAATGGGAAATCTTGGAGACTGTATAGATTTCTGCCCATCATAGACATCAACTAGTTTGGATTTTCTGTGAATATTCATGCTTTTGCTTATGTTATTTCTCCTGACAAGAAATCCCTTCTCAGCATTTTGCTTCTGGTTAATTCTTAATCACCATCTGAGATTTATTTTAGGCAAAATATCCTACCAAATATGTGCTTTTCCTTAAACCCCAGGATCAGCTAAGTTTTCCTCTATGTGCTATTATAGTATTCTACATATGTATGTCCCCCAGCATGAGTGCTATTAACTTAAGACTGTGTTTATTTGTTTATATTTCAAGAGTAATGTATTAGTGAGCTTGCACTGCCGTAAAATAATACCATAAACCATGTGGCTAAAACCACAGATATTTATTTTCTCATAGTTCTTCAGAAGTATGGAAATCTGAGATCAGGGTACCTCTAGTGAGGCCTTTCCTCCTGGCTCTGAGGCAGCTGCCGTCTTACTGTGCACTCACATGGCCTCTTCTTTGTGTGGCAGTGAGAGAGAGAACAAGTTCTCTCCTGTCTCTTTTTCCAAGAGCACCAATCCCATCATGAAGCCTGCACCCTCATGATTTCGTCTAACCCCAATTACTTCTGTAAGGCCTTATCTCAAAATACAAAAATCTTGGAGGTTAAGCCTCCAACATAGAGTTTGGAGGCAACATAATCATTTAGTTCATAGCAGACAGTAATGGCAATTTGTTTGTTTTTGTAATATTAGTGTCTAATAATATTTGAGATATAATAGATAAACAATATTTCTAACTGAACTAGTCTTGCAGGGCAAAACCTATTATATTTAACTTTTCCTTCTTTCTTAGAGTCAATTATGCAACCACTTGCCTCTTCCTACTAGTTCCATCTAGGTATTATTTTTTGTCATATTCTCCAATTTTGTATCTTTTGCTCTAATATTGCTTCATACCCATCTAAGTAACTTGGTCCCTCAACTTTAGCCTTATGTCACTTCATTACCTAATTGTTGCACAAAAAATATTCTATGTTCATTAACCTGGTCTGGCTCCAGAGGTCCAGAGAGATAGAGAAATACTGAGATATTTTAATTGCAATATCATAAGGTAGCAACTTAAAATAGAAAGACATAAATGTTATACTGTGGGGATTGGTCATGATAATTTTATGTTTATAATAGAGTGTTTACTGGAAATGATGTAGAAAATAAGGGCATAGGATAATAATCGTGCTAGAATATTAAGAGAAAAATTGATCTAAAGAAACAATATATTTTTATTGTATTATCTGTTTTCCTATCTGCTCCCATTCCTGTCACTCACACTCTATGATACTTGAGGCACGTGACCTATATTTTATTCGTCTTTGTATCCCTGGGACCTACCAGAGTGTTGACACACATAAGCACTGAAAAATATTTATTACTTTGACATAATTGGCTGAAACTAAGTGAGAGAGATATAAATTGTGAAAATACAGTTAGTTACACAAAGATACACACTTATTGCTATATATTAATGTTTAGTATTTAATGTCAAATATCTTATAATAATTTTAGAGCAATGTTAAAACTATCAATAGAATTGGAAAAAGAAATTCATTTTTGGAAATGGAAGAAATTCAGCTATTTACTGTGCTCCTTCTAAGTATAAGCACTTTTCTCATTTTAAAATCTTTCTCAACCTGTGTGGTTATAATATTAACCTAATTTTATTAAGAGGGCCACATTTATTGCTATTTTTAGTTCTTTTAACCTTTTTCTTACTCATGATCTGTACATAGACTTTAACAACATAAGTGTGTTTTTTGGTAGACCTCTACACATCTCTAAAGGTAAACAATCCTTTAAGAGCCTGCAGCTCTAACAGTCAGAAGTGGCTAGAGAAACAGTTCAGTTACTAAGAATGAACTATTCCAGTCCTGAGATTGGCTAATTTATTCTTTGGTTATGAGTTGTTTTGCTTCTATGTTTTTCCATTTTCCAACTAGGGAGGATATTTATTTTCTTGCATTGAGCCCTGTGGATTTATTTAAACCACAATTTCTTTTGACATGAGAAATAACTTCCTACTTAGATTATCTCAGCAGGACCTGCAAGAAGAACAGAAACAATTAGTGATTTTATATGAATTTACTTCTTTTTTCTAGGGTTAAATATGTGTGTTGTGTATATAATTAATGCATACACACAAATATATGTGTATTTGTATTTATTAGACAATAGTAATTTTTATAAACAGAACATAGCATATGGCTTATTTTGAGATCAAAATAGAAACTATCAGGCATAAATATTCATTCATTCAACAAATATTTTTGAGTGCCCACCATATATGTATATATACACATTTTTTTTTTTTTATTTCAGCAAATTATGGGTGTACAGATGTTTAGGTTACGTGTGTTGCCCTTGGTTCTCCCCCCCACCGAAGTCCGTGTTTCAAATATGTCCATCCTTCGGGTAGTGCGCATTGCACTCCTTGTGTATA
>CAUYRB010038728.1:0-13266 GCA_963574695.1 Propithecus perrieri | reverse complement strand
AGAAAAAATTAGCCGGGCATGGTGGCGCATGCCTGTAGTCCCAGCTACTTGGGAGGCTGAAGCAGGAGGATCGCTTGAGCCCAGGAGTTTGAGGTTGCTGTGAGCTAGGCTGACGCCACGGCACTCTAGCCCGGGCAACACAGTGAGACTCTGTATCAAAAAAAAAAAAAAAAAAAAAGAAAATATGGGATATGTACACAATGGAATACTATTCAAACTTAAAGTCCAAGGAAATCCTGTCGTCTGCAACGACATGGATGAACCCGGAGGATATTATGTTAGGTGAAGTAAGCTAGGCACAGGAAGACAAATACTGCATGATCTCATTCATATGTGGAAATTTACAGAAGCAGAGAGTAGAATGGTGGTTACTAGGGTCTGGGGGCAGGGGGTGGGGAATGGGGAGTTGTTGGTTAAAGGGTACGAAGTTTCAGTTAGACAGCAGGGATAAGTTCTGGAGAGCTATGGTACAGCATGGTGATGAAAACTCCTAAGGAAGAAGATTTAAAATATTCTCATCACGAAAAATGATAAGGATATAAGGTGATGGATATGAGATTTAGCATGATTTAGCCATTCCACAATGTATACATATACCAACACATCACATAGTACAACACAAATATATCTAATTTTTTATTTGTCAATCCAATAAATAATTTTTAAAACTTAAAAAATAAAAAATAAAGTTCTTGTATGCATGTATTTTATTTCAGTTACCTACTATAACAGATTTAACCTTTTATCTCAGCACTAAAATTGAAATTATGTATCAAAATATAATAAAGATCTATTCCAAAGGGGAAAAAGGAATGCCAACCCAGCCCTTTCTTTCCTTCCTACACTCCAACCCCAGAAGGATTAGCGGCTTCAGTTAGTGGTTCTTGGCGGGGGTCACAGGAGGACCTGGCGGGAGGAGAAAGAAGTCACACACACTTCTTTCACCCACAAGTGGGGTGACTATTTGATTATTACTTGGGATGGACATTCTTATTAATAATTTAGGACTCTTTGAATTACTCAAGCATGAGAAGCAAGATTGTGCAAACTGCTTTTTTAAATTCAGGAACAGGGGAAGAATTAACCCATAAAATAAACAATAAAAGGTAGAAAATACATATATAGGAATTTGCTTTATGACAATATAAGTCACATTTGCATTACCTGGGTTGTAAGTTGAGTAATTTTCAAACATTTACTCAGCTTTTGTATTTCCAGTTTTTGTGAATTACATATTCATGTCTTTTCCATATTTTGATATTGGAATCTTAGTGATTTTCTCACTGACCTGTGTGACACAGCTCAATATACTTTTGTCATGAACAACAGTGTTTGCTTAAGAGACTGCTCCACCTTACAGAGCTTTATGACATTAAAGGGAAAGACCTAACGTCAGCATTCACTTTCTATCATTTCTGCTCAATTAGAGATGTGATCCAGAAGCTTTGACTTTTCCATCCAAATTCCAAGTTGCATATGGACCAATTTCTATGCCTTTACTAGGGAGCTATTTTAGCCAGAGTAGCACTTCAGGCCTTCCCAAACTTTCTACCACTTAGTGACATGGCCTCCTATTAAATTATGTATTTGTTTGACTCCCAAGTCCCCAAAATTGTCTCATTATGGTCTCCCAGAAAACTACTGTAAAAAGGTATATTTAAACTTGGAATTGAAATTAAACCCTCAATAATAGAAAACAACATTTTAAATAGAACCCCAGAAATAGCATCTTTAGTTGAATTTTCAATATTCTGGCAGAGCAGGAAATATTCAAAGGTCATGTTTTAAAAGATTCATTCTTTGTATCTGGACCTAGGTCCATACATAGCACTATCTAGAGCACTTTCAGTGCCTAAATAATTTAGGGATTAGCACAAAAACACTTGGCCTGGGCTATAGTTTTGACTATGCATAAGTACTCTGATATTTTCAATCTTTGATGAATTGGAAAATTGCCTGGAATTGGAACCCTTTCTCATCTGCTTGGACCTCCTACCTCATGCACAATTTGCCAGTGCTGATAGTCTCTGCCGAGAAATAAGAAAAAGTATCCTCTGTACCTTTCCGCATCCTGCAACTGTATCTAGACTAGATTGGTGGGGTTCAGACCTCTCCATTCATGAACATATTTGCTCTACCTTCAACAGTATCCAGATCATTCCTTACTCTGCCAACCCAGACTTTTGTCTTTCCCCCTTTTTCTTTATACTAAAGAATCAAGTAGACATTTGGGGAGAATTTATCACTTGAGTTGATTTGACTTCTAAATAGCTCCTTCTGAAAATATCCTATTCTTTCATTTGTGCATTCTCTCATGGAACAAATAGATGTGAAACAGTTACTCTGTGCCTGACACTGTCCACACCTTCATTTTGTTCACCAGAGAATTAAAGACAATCACATCTTAGGACACCTGTATTAAAGGATGGGTAACATCTTTGTGAGCAATCATCAAAAAAAAAAAAAAATCATTCCACTCCTGCTTTAAGTTATTAGTTTATCTAATGAGGTTGGAAACATGTTTCCCAAAAGGGGACTGATTTTGCAAAGAACAAAGCTTAGATGGCAGGAACCAATAAAGCAAGTGGTCGCTGATGAGGGAGGGGACACAGGAGGGCTGGCTGATGGAGGGCTTAGCTGGGGCCTGAAATTTGATTAAAGGTAATTCCACAGGAAAGCTGAAATTATTTAATTAGATATTTAAGAAGATTCCATCTTTCTGTCATGAAGAGATGCCCTCAGGGGTATTTCACATACGCTACAATTTCCTTTACCAACCACTTACAACATTTTCGATATTTCGTGCAAGTTGCAGTGGTCTCTACAGTGAAGACATCCTGCAGGAGTGAGCGTCCACTACGACCAATTAGGAAGTTAACTCACCACGTCGCTTTTGTTTTTGAAGTTTGACTTTTGAAAATTACTAATATTAATAGAAAAATAAAATTACCATGGTAGATTGTAGAAAGACGTGTTTTAAAACCATATGCAGGTTCTTACTTAGTGTTTGTAGTAATGTTGACTCTCTCTCATGCCTGTCCTTCATACAGGAAACCCTACAGGAACTGAGTAAATAGTTATCCACATTCGCAGTGGTCTCGAATTTTCTGTGTATTGTTTTTCCTCAGTGATACCAACCGGACTTTGTTATCCAAAACTAAGAGGGGTACAGCTTAGTGCAAAGGTGATGGTATTTCTAAGGTATCCCCACAGAGCTAGCCTTGCAAAAAGTAGTATTTGACGCTCCTCATCCAATGGATTTATTCCGCATCTAGAACAAATATAATTTATCTTGAATTTCACAAGACTCAAATATCATGAAAAAAATGACAAAAAATATTGAAATTCTACCAGAGGGCTCTGCATGTCTTGATATTATCATGAGAGTCACCAGGATACCCTGAAATAACTGAAGAAAGTTGCTTAATCGCAACACTGCTGTCACCATCCTCTTCTCCCTCTGTTCCCCACAAATCTGCCGTCCACGTGGACGTCACACGGCAGCCGAGGGGACTGAATCCTCAGAAGAATGGAAATATTGTAAAAGCTAGTGTGTTTTACATAGCTAAGATGTTACACCCTTCTAGTGACAAAATGATTAATGGTTGGCCCTTGTGAAATGAAGCAAAGAAGATGCCAGGAAGACTTCAGTTCACATTAACAAATCCTTTCAGTTGATAGTAAAACCTAGAAATCGTTGAATGTGCCAATAATGATTCCCTCTTCGTACAAGTCCTTTGTGTATCTAGATTTTTGTGTCCATTTGATGTCTCTTTTAAAAGGCTTTATTTTTTCCTTTGTTTACTTAGGATGTTAAAATTGTGACCAACATTGACTAAAAATAGAAAAATGGTTACCAAGTTTCTTAACATGTTTATTTTCTTGGGATACCATGAATGCCACTGTGTTTGAATTTCAATAATAATACTACATCATTATTTATTTTATTTTTTGTCTAAATAAAAATCAAGATCAAAAGTTACAACTTGGGAAAAAAGTGACAAGTGTTTTGATTTATAATGCTATATTTTTATTTATACTACCTTGATATTAATAGGCAGGCAAGAAATGATCCATTTTTTTCCCCCTTTCAGCCGTTTACCTCTGCAAGAGAACAATGCAAAACAAGGCAAGACTGGAGCTAGCAGACTATGAAGCTGTAAGTACCAAGGACTTTCTGGGAAAAAAAGTCCTGTGGTTTTTTTTTCTGGGCACTCTGTTAACCGTCTACATTCATGGATTGTAAAGATCAGATTTCCAGGGATCAGAGAGACCAACAGCTTTAAAAATCCCTGTTTGTTTCTTCTCTTCGTTCACATTGAGTATGGTGAAATTCTAAATTCACAAACTCAAATTCTAAATACACAAACTCAAATAAGAAGCATATTTTATTTTCTAAAAATCAATTTAACTGTGAAAACTTAAGATATATACTGTAGTGAAGCTATCCATACTCTGAGAATTAAAGACCATTGACCAGGAAAATGTTTTTGCAAAACCTTCAGGTTGGTCAGCAGATAAAATTAATGTGATGCCATTTGTTCATATGGTTGCTACGCTGTGATTTACTGAATTCAAAGCCGCGTGTGGAAACAGGCTGTGGATTGCCAAGGGTTTCCATGTATTGTCAGGAACTGGATAGACTGATTGAATCGGTGGTAGGAATGTTTTGCTTTCCTCTTTCTACATAAAGTGGGCACAGAAAAGTCCAATGGATTCACCTGGAGTGCTTTTATCATTACAAGTGTATTTTAGTATTTTGCAGATACATAGTGGATTTTTAGTTGTGTTTTCTTAAGTCGGTTATTCACAAAAATTAATATTTGTAACAGGTCTTTCTGCTTCCTCTGAGACTATTCATATGAAGCTTAACAGAATTCAGTGAGCACAACTTATCATTCAGAACCAGAGTATGCTCAGTACTTTAGAAGTTTTATACTTGTTTTAATGACAGATACATATAGTAAATAAAGTAGAAGGGTATAGTTAAGATGAACACCAGCATGTCTTCACCTGGGGTATGTTTTTCAGGAGAGTCTGGCCAGGCTGCAGAGAGCATTTGCCCGGAAGTGGGAGTTCATTTTTATGCAAGCAGAGGCACAAGCAAAGTGAGTCCTTGTGAGTCTTTTGGAAAATTTGTTCAAGTTGTGGCCTTTTGTCCAGAGAGGCACTACAATTAACACTGCTTATCATTCATTGTTACGATGTTGACAGAGTGGACAAGAAGAGAGACAAAATCGAAAGGAAGATTCTTGATAGCCAAGAGAGAGCATTCTGGGATGTACACAGGCCTGTGGTAAGCAAACACACCATTGTCACCTCGAATCCATATTCTCAGTCTTTGGGAAGTGAGAGGTGCCCCGTGAAAGGAAAGGAAAGACTGGTAACCCCGTTGCACATCCCGCAGTATCTTGGTGAATTGGTTAAGAAAAGATTGCCACTTTTGTATAGCATGACCCAGATTTCAATAGCGCAATATTTTATTTATAAAATTATGCATTTTTCCACCATGACATCATTTGCTTACTTACTCTTGGCATTTGAGATGGTTGGTTCATGCTTCTACATACACTTGAAAGAAAAAAACACTGCAACAAAGCAGTTCCTCGTGGTTTACTGTTTATATTTCTTTCTAGCTTCATGGCAAAAGTATAAGTCCCAATGTTATTCCTCCCTAATTTTTCTTTTTTCAAACCTATCAGTAACCTGTTTTGGCTGTCAACTTCCATGGACTAACGTCTCACATGGTTCAAATACAAATCAGCTCATACTTTCAAGGGTGTAACATTGGATCTGCACACAATAACTTAGCTGATTTTCTTCCTTAATAATGTTAAATTGTGTGCCTCAGAGTAACAAATAATGAATTTCCTTAATTAATACCAGAAAACTGTGGAAGGAATTAAACAATGGTTACAAACATCCATAAGACAGCATGTCTAACCTCTTCTATTTCTTTGTATTTTGATGCTGTATCTTTTTCTTCTGTGGATTTCTTTAAATACAGACAAGGCACTAGAGAATGATATTTACATAAGTGTTATTAGAATAAATAACAGGTTCACAGCATGAGAGACAAATCAAGATTGATAAGGACACCTTAAAATTTTCCTCTCAACCACCTTCAGAGTCAGACCAAAATAGAAAGACACCAAAGGTTTGTTTATACACATACGTATTTCAATTTCAGACAGCAATGCAATTGTTAAATGCTATATTGAATTTGCTCTCTCTTTTGAATTCTCAAAAGATTAAAAGTGAGAGTGAACTGGCTTTGCTATTCAAAATTCAGTTTGGGTTTTATTGCTCATGGAGAAAAAGGATTATGAGGTCACACACATAGCTACTGCAAGGACATCAAGTAGGATTTTTATTTTTTTTGTTTGTTTTAAGCAACCTCTAGAAACAGGTCAATACGTTATGTTCCCATGTTCATCCAGTTTGTCTCCCTGGACATCTGGTGGCCCATATCCAGCCTCATTCAGCTTCCATGACCTGGTCCTCCAAGAGGACTCAGCCATGCCGGCTCCCCTGCACCGCCCACATTTGTTCCATGCTCTGAGACTCTCATGCTCTTGAGCATGTCAACTGATCAAATGATACTCCCCTGATCCATTGCCTAAGAATGACTCGGCTGGCCCCTTGTCCTTTGTGTGCCCTGTGGGAGGCACAATCTGACCTCAACTGTCTTCTCTCTATCCAGTAGGAGTCAGGCTCCAGCTCTCTGTGTCTCCCACCAGCAAGGAGCACACATGAGTGTTTCACAACTGGCCCCCACCACGTTCCCCACTAGGCTTCCAATTAGAACGTCATCCTCAGGAGGATGTGGAGTCAGAAACCACCCTGAAGCCATTGGCTTCACCTCCCTTGTTCAACTCGAAGGTGCTTATGAGGGGCTTTATGCTACCTACAATGAAGATGATACGCAACACCTCATTGTTCCTTGTATTCTAGAGGAAAATAAATAGAGCTCCAGGTTGTCTGTGTGCCTCTGAGAATGGTATTCACCCAAACCATTCTTTTTCTTAGGTTACAACTTCTTCCATTACTTTAGAGGTAACACCTCTTGGCATTTTTTTTAATTGTAACATTTTGAGGCGGTCTCACACACTTTTGAAATGCCGATGTTTGTCCAAGGGCCCTGTTTGCCACACAGGTGCTGCCTTTTATCTTGTGTTTAGCCTTCTGGGTCCTTCCTGAGGGTTCATTAACAAAGATGATGATGGCAGGGACGTTAGCAGCCAGGTCTTCCTAAGAGTGCTTTCAATGGCTATTTCTTTAGCCAACTACATAGCCATATCTCTATTCTGTGGCTGTAGTATTAGCTAAGCAATGACAAAAAGAAATTTCTAAAATAACTATACCTCCAAAAAAAGTGGTATAAGGAAAAACAGCAATATTCTGATAATTTCCAAGAATGGCTACATTTTTGTGTTCATTCCTAGAAATGAGTTCTACAGCTGTTTTAATTGATGATAAATCAATATATTTGACCTGAAATCCTATATATCCCAGAGTTAAATTTGAATAGGTATTCCTATAGCTGAGTTTCTTTCTCATAGTCTGTCCTGTCCCATAGCAGTAATGTCCTATAGCAGTAATGTCCTATAGCAGTAATGAAAGACCTTTTGTACCCTGTGATGTTCATCATAAAAGTTAAGTATCTTCTAGACAGCATCTGTGAGGCCAGGTTTTGTATACTAACACCAAATTACTGTCACCTGAGCAACCTAGAATGCTAGACTATGTATAGAAAATAGCAGAAAGTATCTGTAACTGTCCAGAGAATGAATCTCTTACGTTCCAGGGCCTCTAATGGCACACCACCCCCCATGACAAGATGTCTCAGTGTCTAAGAGAATGTTTTCTTGTATACATTTCCATATTAGTCATGTTGGCCAATGAGCTGTAGCCAAAGGGAATAGGGAGAGGGAAGCACTCTGGAATCAGACAGATCTGAGTCTATTATTTACTAGCCCCACCCTGGACAATTATTTACCCTTTCTGAGATTCAGAAACCTCATACATAAAATGGAAATATACTTAACTCGCAATGTTGATGTGAACATTAAATGAGATTGTATGTGTAAAGGCAGCTAGCATATCACGTTAGTGTATCACTTGACATGCAGAAGACGATAAATTTTCAACTTCTTTTGTGAAGAGATGCAGAGAGTAGCACAACAAAAAAGGTAGCACAAGCAAAACAAAACATGGCAACAGATAATGCAAGTGCGGTACTTATGCATCATTGGTTTCGTCAGTGTCTACCCATCTAACAGAGAACAATCAGGGAGAATCGCAACCTTCCTTTTTAGTTCAGAGGTCCCAACCAGTATAATTCCTAAGACCTCTCCCCCAGCCATCTCTCTTTCCTTTTGGCCTCCCCATTCCATTCTTTCATTCAGGGATATCTTGCCTCACATGGACTGACCTTGACTTAAGAGCTCATGTGGTCTTCATGGTGATGAAGCTGATCTGTGGGCCTTGTCTCTTAATATCCTTTAATTTGTCACTCTTTTATTTCCTGTATGCTTGCGTTTTTATTTAAGCCTTTATTCTGGAACTTGGAATCTGTCCTCTAGGTATAGGCAACACAAGAATTATGAAACTCATGAAACAGTGTTGTCACACTTCCCACAATATGCAACATCATGTAATGATACTGTTGTGTTTAGCCTTTTGTATCAGTATGTGCCAGGCATTGTGCTAAGGCCAGGCATAAAAAGTTGATTAAAACACAATCCTTGGTTCCTAAAACTCAGGGGAAGCATTTTGTGAACATAGCCGCTAACACAACAGGATAGGTGTGATGGCACCATTTGTTTCCTGGAGGAAGATACAGATATTCATAGTATTTATGTGACCTGTCCGAGTACACAGCTAGCAGTGGCAGAACCAGGCCTGGAACCAGAAAGTGATACAGCTCCAGGCAGAGAAATTAGCTCTAGCAAGAATGAGATCCTAAATTTATGCATCCGTCCTGCAAAAAAAAAAGAAAAATGGATAGATAGCAATATTCCACGTATGATATAGATGTGTTTACAGGTGTCTTATTATATTTTACTCGTGGTTTTCAAATATCATTTTTGCATACCTTTTGCTGTTTTCAAAACTCTAGAGTTCAGGGCATCTTTCAGGCATCATAGGCCACACACCCCTGACCTAGGGAAACCCAGTTGCTCTGTGTAGAATGCTCCTGTTGGGCGTGGTCGTGCAGCACGCACCCTGCAGAGCCAGTTCCAGCAGGGCTGTGCGATAAGTCCTATCCCCAATGCTTAGATACAGTAATCTTGTGTGACAACCTATATACTTTATTTTTTCCAGAAGGTTCTAAATGTTTTGTGAATATATAAAATATATCTAGTTTAAAGAAATTACAAGTACCTGAAAGAGATAACAAAGGGGGCTCTTATTTTTGTTATGGATTTTAAAAGGTTAATCAAAAAAATGTTAAATAATCACTGTCAATTTTAAAAGTCTAGAGATTGATATTCTCATTAGAATAAAAAACTGTATACTCAAATTTTATGAAATTATGATATAATTTAATTGAAAGACTTTTAAGTTATGTAATTATATTTTCCTTGATTGATTTGCCTTTATAAATATATAAAGTATCTTTATATTTAAAAGCCAATAATGAAGGCATACTAACAGCACTTTTTGTTGATTTTTTAAAAGTTTGTTTCCTCCTTCACAATCCTTATCACTGTACATTTCAATAAAAAATATAACAGATAGTAGTTGATTCTTATAAAGCTTTTATTAATTCAAGGAAAGGTAATCTCCTATCTTGTATTTTGTTTGCCTTGATTTGACTTGATTCAGTTTGACACTGGCATTTATTTACTTAAAAATAGGTTGGAAGTCATTAGCCAGAAAATCTAGGGAAAGGGAAATCTGAAACAGCAGCTCAGCATCTTTAAAATATACTGAAAGTCAATTTCATGTAAAATATAATACTATATTCCATGAATTTAGACCTAGAAATGTAGAAAATACATGCAATATGATTTTACTTTCTAAAAAACCATGAGGTCACTTTTAGGTCAGCTTGACGCAGAATAATCATTCTAGTATTTAATACTTCTATAAAATAATGTTAGCTTCTCTAAGCATGTCAACGTTTACTCCAGGACAAAAATTAAGGTCATGACACTAAAAAGGACTCTTCACTTACAAAGAACTCCAGACAAAATTGCCAGAAACTAACTACTCAAGAATATAGTGGGAGAAATACACTAGATTGCAGTATGTCAAAGATAATGTAGTATGTGGGTTGACCTGTGTATTTAATGTTTCAATACTTTCATGAACCCCTCCAAAGGCTAATGCATTAGTAGTCTGTATTAATAGAATTTTAGCATCTAGATAAGTCAAAGTAAAAAGTCTACTTGTCAAAGTGCTGAAAGGACTCAGTTTAGGAATTTTGTGTCCAGTTCTGGATACCATACTTTAAAAAGATGGTGGCTGAACTGGAGTCAGGTGAATGGATGAATGCTGAAGAGACAAAGTAAAATAGCATGAACAAAAAAAAATAAGAAATTATTAAAGAGATTAGTGACCCTGGGGATGAGAAGACCCAGGGAAAGTATCTTCATATTTTGAAAATGTTATTAGATAGAGTTGGAATGAGGCTTATTCTTTTACCATATGTTGGGTTCTACATGACCACTATCAAAATGACTGGAATATAAAATCTCAATATAAAAAACTTCTAATACTCAAAACTATCTAAATATCACTTCCAACTTCAAATGATGGAGATGACAGATTCAAGTATAGATTAGAAGTCATAAGCCAGAAATGGAGTAGAGCAAAGGCAATCATCAGATAGAAGGTGAGATTAGTAATTTTTACAGTTCCTGCCTGCACAGAAGCAACAAGAATTAGATCACCTATTTGCTTCCTCGGTCTGTTAGTTTGTGGTTGAATGCATGCCAACCATTCAACAAAGATGTCATGAATAAAAATACTTAAGTAGAGAAATGGAAATGTACTTCATCAGACTATTCAAAATAGAAATAATCATCATTGAGTTCTTCCTGACTTAAGTTAAGCAAATCTTAATCACAAAATAGTGAAAATAGCTGATTTACATATACCTTGTACATCTAATCCTTTTAAAAAATCATGAATATTGGCATTTTCTAGTGGTTTCATTGATTTTAGAGCACTTGTTTTAACATTTATCAGACCATGGTCTTCTGAAGAGCAGAATCTGTCTTCAATTCTTTATCCTAAATCTAGCATTCTGTAGGATACAACTTCATGCACAATTTTGAGTCTGAGTAATTAAGAAAATGGTGGAAATATGGAATTTGTAAAGGAATTTGCTAGGGGTTGGCAGCAGGTTTGGAATAGTGAGTTTGTTATAGGGCAGGCTGAGTATGGTGACATGACATCCAGACAGAGAGAGATCTTGTCAATAGTTGTAGATACAGGACCAAATTTTGAGGGAGGTTTTAGGATATAGTATTAATTTTTGTTTTTGGATATTATGGGGGTACAAACATTTTGGTTACATGTAATGCTATTTGTCCCACCAAGCCAGGACTATAAGCATGTCCCTCCCCCATACAATGCATTCTGCTTTCATTAGTTGTGAATTCCACCCCCCATCCCACCCCTACTGGCACCCAGTAATTATTACTACCATGTTAACAACTTAGTGTTGTTCGGTTAGTACCAATTTGATGGTGAGTACATGCGGTGCATGTTTTTCCATCCTCATGATATACCTCACTTTGAAGGATGGACTCAATCTCTATCCAGGACAATGTAAGAGGTGCTAGATCACCATTGTTTTTTGTAGTTGAGTAGTATTCCATGGTGTATATATACCATATTTTATTAATCCACTCATGTATTGATAGGCATTTGGGTTGTTTCCACATCTTTGCAATTGTGAATTGTGCTGCTATAAACATTCGAGTGCAGATGTCTTTATTATAGAATGTCCTTTTTTCCTTTGGGTAGATGCCTAGTAGTAGGATTGCTGGATCAAATGGTATTTCTATTTTTAGCTCTTTGAGGTATCTCTAAATTACTTTCCACAGGGGTTGTACTAATTTGCTGTCCTACCAGCAGTGTAAGAGTGTTCCAGCCTCTCCACATCCTCACCAGCATTTGTTGTTTTGGGACCTTTTTTTTGATAAGGGCCATTATCACTGGAGTTAGGTGATATCTCCTTATAGTTTTGATTTGCAATTCCCTATTGATTAGAGACGTTGAGCACTTTTTATGTTTGCTGACAATTATTCTGTCTTCTTTTGAAAAGTTTCTGTTCACATCTTTTGCCCATTTATTGATGGGTTGTTTGATTTTTTTCTTGTTGATTTTCTTAAGTTCTATATAGATTCTTGTTATCAGCCCTTTATCAGATGTGTGGAAAGCAAATATTTTTGAGATTGCAGGACTATGATGCACAAGGGACAGTGTGCATCCTGTTGATTCAGCCTTCTGAATCGGCAGCTGCCAACTACTGAGTGGTAGCCCCTAGTGCTAGCTATTTGGGTGTGGGCGGACACCATTTTAGGGGTCCACAACCCAGAGACACTGTAGTGTGCTATGGTTTTGGATTTGGACAGCATCCCTCCCCTAGCCCGGGGACTTTTGCACTGGGCGCAGCATGATCCGCTGTTTCTAATTTCTTTTGATGCATGCTTAGCTAATTCATTTTCCACTTTTTTGGTAATATATGCATTTAAGGTAGTCAATTTTTACAGGAAACACTCTTGCTCTTGTTTAGAAATATATTACGGAATAAAAATCATATAAAGTTTTCAAAGTTTTGGTTATTTATATTCTCTTTTAGTAGTCACAGCATTTTCATGAAGTTGGATATGTTCTATATCTCTGTTTAAATGTGGCTAGTGTGACTGAGAAACTGATTTTAAATGTTATTGATTTTTAGTTAAGAGTAAATTTGAATACCCACATTTCAGGTATGCACTGGCCAAGTTTAGCTAGTGGTACTATATTCACAGCACATTTCTATATTTTATATTAATATTCTTGGGTGTATGAGAATATAGTGTACTTTTGGGAAATTTCCATGTAAACTTATAAATATGAATATTCTATATTAGTATAGAGTAGATATGTGAGTGTGGTGTACACTTGTGTTGGTTTATTGTCCAGTTTAAATCTTTCCTTAGGCTCACTGACGTGTCTGCTTGTGTGATAAGCTGTGAGAGAGAAGTGTTTGATTGCCCATTTGTGATTGTTTACTTGCCCACTTCTTTCAATTCTAGGTTGAAC
>CAUYRB010038723.1:0-13496 GCA_963574695.1 Propithecus perrieri | reverse complement strand
AAAAAAAAAATTAGCCGGGCATGGTGGCGCATGCCTGTAGTCCCAGCTACTTGGGAGGCTGAGGCAGTAGGATTGCTTGAGCCCAGGAGTCTGAGATTGCTGTGAGCTAGGCTGACGCCACAGCACTCACTCTAGCCCGGGAAACAAAGTGAGATTCTGTCTCAAAAAAAAAAAAAAAAACAAAAAACAACACTATGCTGAACAAAAGAGCCAGACACAGAAGAAGATATACTGTATGACTAAAACTCTAGAAAATACTGATCTATTAGGGTAGCGGTAGGGGATGGGAATTGACTAGGAAAAGGCCCAAGGGAACTTTCTAGGGTAATAGAAATATTCTGTACCTTGCTGTATTGGTGGTTACATGGTATACATATTTGTCAAAATTCATCAAATTGTTCGCTTAAAATGAGTGCATTTTTTTATTGCGCAATTATACCTCAATAAAGTTGATTTTTAAAAAATGGATGTGGGCAAAGGGTAAACAAAACTCTTTTCTGCTTGAGAATCTGACTTTTGGTTAACTCTCTAGCTATGTTCCCCTGGTAACCAGATAAAGTTAGAATGTCAAGTATGTGACTAGGCAACACAGCTTACAGTAAAAATTACCCCTATTGGTAAGCTGCATGTGGACAGGGAGGAACTGTAGATGAACTGTGAATGCTTGATGGGAAGCCATAACTCTGGGCTTCCTGGAGGACAGTGACTCTTGAAATGGGGCATGTCTCTCATGAAGACCCTGAAAGTACACCTATGGAACTGTCATAAGACACAATAGCTCCTGTGAAGCACAAGGTTTGGAAGCCAAGATGACTTCTGCCCCACCTGATATGGATCTCATCTCCTTGCATGTGAGCTGTCACCTAGAGTTCCAAAGATGTAGCCTTGATGGCTACATAAACCACTGTATGGATTCCTGCAGAAAAAGAAGGTATAACTCTGCGGCTGGCCAACTATATTTCCTGGCCTACACCATTCTGAGCAGATGGGTGCCAAGAGTGGCCTGTGGTTGTCTTATGGGTGGGGCTGAATATTCAGCAGACTAAGAGGGTGGACACTGAATGGGTGTTTCACAGAAGAGTAAGCACAAATGGCCATGAAACATGTGACAGTATGTTCAACCTCATAAATCATCAAGGGGATGCAAGTCTAATCCTAATGCAGTGCCTGGCATAGAGTTAGCACTCAATAAATATTTGTTGAATGACTGAATGAAATCAAAACCTCAACGAGACACTACTTGATAGGCAAAAATTAAGAAGTCTGGCAATATGAAGTATTGGAAAAGATGCAGAGCTATAGAATCACTTTGCACATCACTGATAAGCAGGTAAATTAGCAAATCAATTTGGCATTACTGGCCGGGCACAGTGGCTCACGCCTGTAATCCTAGCACTCTGGGAGATTGAGGCGGGAGGATCCCTTGAGGCCAGGAGTTCGAGACCAGCCTGAGCAAGAGCAAAACCCTGTCTCAAAAAAAAAAAAATGGCATTATCTTGTAAAGTTGAAAATTCACGTTCCTGCAACCCTGAATTCCATTCCTAGGTATGCCCAAGACAGGCTTTTGTACTTGTATACCTGGAATATATATAGGAATGTTCACAGTGTCACTGTTCATATTAGCAAAACATAAAAACAACCCAAATGTCCAAAGGCAAGATTATGGATGTATAAATTGTGGAACATGCACAGAGTGTCCAGCAATCAAAACGAAAGAATGATAGCTACATGGAAGAATATTATAATGATCTTGCTTTCTAACCACAAGATAATAAAATCAGAAATTAACAATAAAATAATAAAAGAATACATTTGGAAACTAAAATACTCTTTCTTGGCTCAGTATTGAAGATGTAGTGTTTCTCAACAGGGACGCTCCTGCATTTGGGCGGAACAAATGTTGTGCTGGACCATCCTGCACAGTGCAAGGGGCTTAGCATTTTTGGCACTGACACCCCACAGTCCTTGCAACAGCCCAAAGAGCCCACATACATTTCCAAATGTACAGCCCCTAGGTAAGAACCAGTGCCCCACCCTCACCACCCAAGATAAAATCCAAACTCTTACACGGCCTCAAACCCTGTGTGATACACCTCTGCTGATGTCGCCAGCCTTGCCTCTCCCTTGTCCTCACACTGCACACTTCCGCCACACCAACCTCCCTTGATTCTGGATCTTCAAGTGTTTAACCACCATGACCTCACCTGACATTCCTTTAACTTGGCCATCTCCCTCTTAAGACTTAGATCTTCAGAAGTTATTCCTCTGAGACACCCCCTTGACCTCCCAGCCAGGGTTAGGTGACCTTTGCCTCAGCTTCCCCAGAAGAGCCCTTGCTCACTCTTTGGTCACTGCTCATTTACTTATCTGTGTGTGCCACTTCATTAATTCTCTGTAATGTGCCCAACAATGCTACCTCAGTGCCTGGTATGCTGTATGGCACAAAATTGGTGCTCAGTAAATCCAGTCTTTGTTGAATTGTCTCAAAGAGTCCCTGAGTCTAACGTGGAATTAAGGGTAGGAAGGACAGAGTACCCCCAAGAGGTAGGTGAAACCCAAAGGAAAAGAATTACCCCTCCCATAGGTGACTCACTTCCTGATACCAATCTTTCAAGATCTGACTTTTAACTTGTATGAAAGAAGATGGTGGTTTTCTTTCTGCACCCTTTCCATTCCCAACACTACTGTCCTAGTTGAGGGTCACATTGCTCTGGCCACTTTGATCTAGGAGACAGTAAGCTTAGGGCAGAATATCTTATTTTGTATCTACAGCCCCTGACACAAAATAAACAGTCACAGAACTGAGAACCGAGCCTGAGAGGAGACTCGGGAGCTTCGAGAGTACTCCAGTTGCCCGTGGGCACACTCTCTCCCACCTGCCATATTGCCATGTAGGTGGGTGAGATACCGCCCTACATGACAAAATACCAATCTAATTTCCTCCTGAATTGGCCATTTCTTGCAAGTGTTTATTTCCAAGTGTCTGTCATCTATCTTCTCCCCTCTGCCCTCCCATGTGTTCCTTGGAAGATCCCACTCATCCGGTCTCCCTTGTTCTTTTTCTTCATTCTCCCAGACTTCAGTGCTGACCTCAGCAGTTTTATGGCCCTCACCTTTCCTCCCCAGCTCTTCCGACTCCCTGCCCTGACACAGGCACTGCCCTGCAGGGATTTCAGCCTTTCTCCACCTGGGTGAGCTCACCTCCTCATCTCCAGGCTCCCAAAGCAAGGCCGAGCTGATGCACCCTTCAGCCCATCTGCTCTGGGAATGGACTGGACCAGGCTTCCATGTGAGGGTCTCGGGGTCTGGGGCACTCCCTTTCCCACAATTGGGTCAAGGCTCAGCCAGATTCTTCTCATCCCTGCCCCTCCAGCCCCCCAGGTGCAAATCCCCAGGCGCCCCTCCAGCCTCCATGGCCTCCACATAACTGCTGAGGGACCAGCTCTCTCCACCCTCCCCCTCTCCCTTCCCTTCCACTTCCTAGACTTTCCCTCAGGCAGAGTGTGTCCTTCCCTCCCCAAGGTGGACAGGGCCTGCTCCATGTCACATGTCCCATGGCCTTCACACCCCTACCAGCCTTTTCCATCTTCTGCTGGGGCAGACCAAGGCAGGGAGGACAGTCACAGGGCAGGGTGGTCCAGTGTTCTTGGCATGTTCCCACTGTCCCAAATTCACAGCATCCCCTCTCTTTACCCTTGCTCTCACAGAGTCAATCAGTAGCTGAAACTTAGAGAGCAGCTCCTGTGTCTTACATACCTTGTGTCATGCAGACTTCCAACCCAGCCTGCTCTGCGTGCATCCTGTGTACAGGCCCCATGTGCACTGCCCAGCCTCCCCCTCTGACTGCTCCTCCTGGCCTCTTCCCCAGCTCATGCTGTACTGCCCCACCGTAATTCGGCAGTTCTTCCACACAGCATGCTGGTTCCTGCCTCGGGATCTTTGCTGTCTCCCCTCAGCCCCAGCTCTCAGCCACAAGTCCCCTCAGAGACCTTGTCCTGCTCAGCTGGCCCCTCTGTCCCATCACACTGCTCTACTGTCTTCACAGCTCTCGCACTTGGAGTAGCTTCACTGTCTTGTCCATACTGCATGCCCAGGGATGTGAACACTTCTATACACAGCAGGTACACGTCCAGTTGTGTGCTGTCAAACAGAGAAACTAACAGGGGAGGCAGGATTATGAGCACCATTTCAAAGATAAGGAGTCTGCGGTTCAGGGAGGTTAAGTAACTGCAGAGAGTCATGAGGCAGGTTGAGACAGAGTCCAACCAGCACCATAAAAACCAAAACACTTATGAGAAAAATGGGGCTAGAGGCACAACACTCAAAAATTTCATCAGTAACACATTTAAAAAGGGATAGTCAGCCAGGTGCGGTGGCTCACGCCTGTAATCCCAGCACTTTGGGAGGGTGAGGAGGGAGGATCGCTTGGGGTCAGGAATTCAAAATCAGCGTGGGCAACATAGTGAGACCTCTGTCTCTACAAAATATTAAACAATTAAAATAAATAAATAAATAAAAAGGGATAATCAATAGTTTAAAAATGAGCAACCCAAGTGTCTATCAACAGATGAATGAATAAGCAAAATGTGGTATATACATACAATGGAATGTTATTCAGCCTAAAAAAGGAGAGAAATTCTGACACACGCTCCAACATGGATGAACCTGGAGGACACTATGTTGAGTGAGATAAGCCAGTCACAAAAGGACAACTATATGATTCCACTTATATGAAATACATAAAGTGGTAAAATTCAGAGAGACAGAAAGTAGAATTGTGGTTTCCAGGACTGGGGGAGGAGGGAATGGGGAGTTTGTGTTTAATGGGGACAGAGTTTTAGTTTTAGAAGATGAAAAGAGTGGAAATGGATGGTGATGATGTTTGCACAACATTAAGAATATATTTAATACTGAACTGTATACTTAAAAATAGTTACTATGGACCGGGCGCAGTGGCTCACGCCTGTAATCCTAGTTCTCTAGGAGGCCGAGGCGGGAGGATTGTTTGAGCTCAGGAGTTCGAAACCAGCCTGAGCAAGAGCGAGACCCCGTCTCTACTAAAAATAGAAAGAAATTAATTGCACAACTAAAAATACATAGAAAAAATTAGCCGGGCATGGTGGCGCATGCCTGTAGTCCCAGCTACTCGGGAGGCTGAGGCAGGAGGATCGCTTGAGCCCAGGAGTGTGAGGTTGCTGTGAGCTAGGATGACGCCACGGCACTCTATCCCGGGCAACACAGTGAGACTCTGTCTCAAAAAAAAAAAAAAAAAAAAAGACTAAAATAAGCAGCCACCATAGAATTTCTCAGGCTGTTAGCAAAAATGCAGAACACAGTTTGCCCATTCCTTGGTTTGGGGTTCTTTTTTTCTTTAACAACTTTCCCCAGTTCCCAAGTTTCTTCCCGCGTAGAAGTCCTCCCTTATGCCTAACCTGTATTCACTCCTGCAGCAGGTACCAGTGCTAGCAAATGGACCCGATCTTCCAATTTGAAATCGAATCTGCACCACCCTTCTACTTGCATTATTTTTGGCTCCGTAGAACTTCCATATTTTACCTATTTATTATGTATCTTGTCTCCCGCCACTCCCAAATGTAAATTCGGTAAGGGACTTTTGTCTGGTTTGTTCTCTGTTGTATGCCCAGCGACTGAAACTAATGAATAAGCACACATTAGGCGCTCATTTCTTCGTTGAATGAACAAGTGAGCGAAGCACTCACGCAGTGAACATCAGGGGGCGTCAGAGAGACTGGGTAGGGGTAGAAATGGAGGAAAATGCATTACTCCGGCTTCAGGTACGGTTCTGCGAGGTTTGAACTCGCTCGGCCACCGTAGTGCTTGGGCCGGAAAAGTGCAGCCGCTTCCGGGCTCTGTGGTACGGAAAACGGCTTTGGGCTGTTGGAGACCGAACCCAGACGTCCTAAGGGAGCTCCCTTGCGCAGCTGAGGCTCCGGCCGAGGGCTCCAGGCCTCTGACTGGTCCGGCCGCCAGTGCGGCTGCTCCGGACGCGTCAGGGCCGGGAGCTGGGATCGTGGGTCGCCATGGCGACGCCGGCGGGCCTGGAGCGCTGGGTTCAGGACGAGCTGCACTCAGTGCTGGGGCTGAGCGAGCGGCACGTTGCTCAGTTCCTGATCGGTACAGCGCAGCGCTGCGCCTCTGCAGAGGAGTTCGTGCAGCGCCTGCGAGACACCGATACCTTGGACCTCAGCGGGCCGGCCCGAGACTTCGCCCTGAGACTCTGGAACAAGGTGTCGGGAGGGATGGGGCGGGGCCCGGCGTGGGAACGGCGGGAGAGGGAGTGGAAGAGGGGAAGGGTCCTGTCATTTGTCCAGGTGAGACTGGCCTAACTGTTCATCAGGGAGTTGAGTGAGCTCAATTCGGAAGCATTTATCTTTTGTCCGTTGTCGCCTAGGTGCCGTGCTAGGTGCTGGACGTCCAACTCAGTGGCGAATATCCACTGAGGAGGGCTATAGAACAGTGTTTCTCGAACTTGAACATGCATGTGATTCATCCAGGGCCTTTGTTAAAATGCGGATTCCGATTCGGTAGAGGTCTTAGCTTCTACATTTCTGACAAGTTTTCAGATGATACTGACGGTCCACGGACCACACTTTGAATAGTGAAATATGTGGGAAATGCTGTGGTATGGCAGAAGAGGTGGGGGTAGCGATCAGGAGAAGAAAGCCCGAAGATTCCCAGTAATTTGTCGTAGAGAAGGGCAAAGGAGTAAAAGTATAATAGGTGAGCTGCTGGAGGACAGGACTGTGCATTTCTTGCCTTAGTCTTCCTCCTACCTGACAGTTGCCTGCTTCACAGCACAGGTGCTTACTTAGTAAGTATACAGAAGGAGTGAAAGTGTTCAGAGAATGGCGGAGCGCCTGGTATGGCTATCCCACATGGTGCTTGGTGAGAGAGGTTAGAATGTAAGTGCTGTGAGGGTAGGCACTTTATGTTCTGATCACCAGTGTATCCCTGGAGTCTGGTACAGTACCAGGCACGTGACATCCACTGTCAAATTGCAAAGTAATCCTTGTAGAGTGTCAGTCATTGCGTAGGCATAACTTAATCATTGGAAAGAACAGAGCTGCAGAAAAGCACCTGAGCATTTGAGAATCGGGTTTAAGAATGTAAGCTCTGTGAAAGCAGGGATTTTTGTCTTTTTTGTTTGTTCCTGTATCCTAGTACCTAGCAAGTGCCTGGCACATAGGACGAACTTCGATAAATGTTTGTTAAATGAATAACTGAAAGGAAGTTCAGAAGCTGAGGGGGCCCATTCAGGCTGATGAATATGGAGTGAAGCCATGGGGAAGAAAGAGAATGAAGGCTGGTTTAAGACCAAGTAACCTCTTAAATTAGGAACAGAGCTAAATAGGTGGTCAGAGATCAGGAGTTGCTCAGACCCCCTTATCTTTTCCTCTACTGATAGGTACCACGGAAAGTGGTGGTAGAAAAGCCAGCTCGGGCAGCGGAGCGAGAGGCCCGAGCCCTGCTGGAGAAGAACCGATCTTATAAGTTGCTGGAAGACAGTGAGGACAGCAGTGAGGAGACTGTGGATAGAGCTGGGAGCAGCCTCCAGAAGAAGCGTAAAAAACGGAAACACCTCAGGAAAAAGCACCAGGAGGAAGAGGAAGAAGAGGAGGAAGAAGCTTCTGAGAAAGGGAAGAGGAAGACAGGGTAAGTCAGAAGCAGGGTGAGCGCGGATGGGGCAGGTAGATGCTAAGCCTCTGGATGTCCTTATTTAATCCCCTGGTCTGGGCTTCAGGGGGAGTAATCAGCAGACAGAGAAGCCCGAGTCGGAGGATGAGTGGGAACGGACAGAGCGAGAGCGCCTTCAGGACCTGGAGGAACGTGATGCCTTTGCAGAGCGGGTTCGGCAGCGGGACAAGGATCGGACTCGAAATGTCCTGGAGCGGTCAGACAAGAAGGTGCCTAGGGGCAGCATGATGTTCTGTAAATCCCCAGGGTCTCTGGAATTGCGGAGATAGTGATCTCTGGGAAGACAAGGGGCTGTCTCTAGTGATACGCTCATCTCTGAGGCGAGAGGACCTCATGGGTCCTCTAGCTAAGGCAACTCTCTATTATACCCACAGCCATAGAGATTCCTCACTGAGAGGGGACATCTCTTTGTGCTAGGGTTCATCTGAATGATCCTTGTGAGTCTAGAGGGGAACGGCTGTTGGTGTGTGGGGGCTCTTTGGCCTCATACCCCTCCATTTTGCTTTTCTCCCAGGCTTATGAAGAGGCTCAGAAGCGCCTAAAGATGGCTGAGGAAGACCGGAAAGCCATGGTGAGTCCCAGGTCCCAGGAATCCAAGATCAGAAGACAAAAAGAAAGACCTTCTGAAGAAGTAGTTAGGTATAGGGAGAAAGGATCCAAAGGAAGTGCAGTTGGGGATGCTGATGGCGTGGTCAGGTCTCTAGAGGAGGGGGCTTGGTTGGTAGGAGCTAGCTGAAGACACAGTTATTGAGGGAAGGAACCCTCTTAAGTTGTAGAGGGAAAGAAGCTACCTACAAATCCTCCTTGACTCCTTGCTTTAGGATCAAATCACACTGTGTATTAGTGAGTGAGATTGTGACTTGCCCTATTTCTGAGATTTAATGAGATGTGAGGCAGCCGAAATGTTGCCAAGGAGGTGGCTGGAGGGCAGGGCCAGGGCAGCTGTCCCACTGCATGGGTGTGTGTTGACCATTCAGCTTAGGCATACCATCTCCAGATGCCTTCCTGCCACCTAATCCCTGCACCCCCACGTGGCTTTATGATCTCCCCATGGTTTCCGGAGTTGGTCTTCTCACTGGATAGGGACAGAACTCTGGTAATTCATAAACTGGGCTTTTTATGGTGTGAATCTAGATAGGGTAGGCAGTTTTCCAAAGGCCTGGTCTTGTCAATTAAAGTCACACATAAATTCCCCAAAAGAATTTTGAGATCATTAGAGTTCTGATAATGGCCTAGTGTGTCCCAGGTCTCTCCTGACCAATTCATCTCATGTCCCGCCCTGCAAAATGACTATGATCAGAGACTTGAGACATCTCTCAATGCAATTGTAGTGTTTTTATTTGTCTAGATTTAATTTTTCTTTTCTTTTTCAATTATGAAAAATTTCAAACAAATAGGAAAGTTGAAAGAATGATACGATGAACACTCCTATGCACTATTCAGATTCAAAAATGGCTAATACTGTGTATAGCGTTTACATGGTTTATGTAAATGTTTTTTTTTTTTTTAAGGACCATTTAAAAGAGTTTTAGATGTCATGGCATTTTATTCCTAAATACATTAGCATGTACCTCCTAAGAATAAAGCCATTCTCCTCTAAAACCACAGTGCCATTGTCATACCCAAGAAGATGAACAGTAATTCTTGTGTATCAACTAAGACCTGTCTACAATAAATTTCTCCCATTAATCCAAAATATCTTTAATAAATGCTTTTTCTAAGCTGAATGCAGTCAGGTACGTGCCCTGCATTAGGTTGCTAGGTCTCCTGAGTTTGTTTCTGTCTCTTCTCTGTCTCATCTTGTATAGTGTCCTATATTCTGGATTTTTCTGTTCCTTATCTTGTGTGGTGTTAAGTTCTTCTGTTCCCTGTGCTTCCTTTAGAGTGGAAATTGGGTCTAAGGTTTGCCTGGACTCAGATTAAACTGTGTGGCAGGAATACCTCTCGGGCAGTGTGTGCTTCGCGTTGTGTCACGTCAGGGGCAGGCCGTGCGCTTGTTAACACAGCTGTCCTTTCTGCTGACAGCCGTTCATCTAGTGGTTTTGGCAACTGCTGCTTATCCTTTCCTGAATCAGTTATTTCGTTGGGGCTTGCAAAATGGTGATTTTTGGATTCCGTCATTCCTTGTACATTTCTTGCCTAGCATTTTTATATATAGAAGAGCTTGTACTTAGCAACAAGCTATAATTACTTCTTAAAAATCAGGGTAAATGTTTTGTTTCCTTTTAATTACCGATTTTCAGAGTTAAAGGAGTTTGGCATAACAGTTATTTCACTGGTGACAAAGATTTTTTTCCCATTTTTCTTTGTGTGTCACATTGGACTCATGAATTTTTATTTTTTAATATTTTATGATCTCACATCATTTTTCTTTTTAATGCTCAAATTGCTCTGATTTTTTTCCTCATTTAAAAAAAAATCTATCCACCTCACCCATTGAGGGATGTCTGTGGTACTCAGATTGGTCAAGATTAGAAACTCTACTTTAAGTCTTCGCAGAACAAACAAGAAAAGCCAAGCAACTAAATAGAACCAGCACCCCCAAGGGTAGAGCACCAGTGGGGTTTTGCCCCCGTAATAGAGGAGGTTGTTGTGAAGATTGGGAAGATGATGTTGCTGCAGTAGGAGGGATCGTGGTTAGAACTGGGAATGCTTGAAGGATACTGCCAGTATTCTACTGTCATCTGCAGTGGATCCTAAAAAGCCTGTATCAAAGGTAGATGCGTACAAGCCAAGTGACACATAGTATGTGGGAAGGAGAGGTTAGTTCCAGAGAGGTAAGGATCGCTGATTGCAATTGCCTTGCAGGAACGGTCCCTGATGCTGTAGCACTAACTTTTCATGTATAATCAGGTTTCCCCTGCTTCCCCAAACTACATTCAGTTTAAGACCAGGGGTATCTAACTGGAGCTGAAGATGGCCTGTTATTGGCACCGCAAGTGGTCTTCTATTCTTGAATGAATTGTTTTCAGTTTGAGACCTATGCTTCTAAATGCTAGGTCAGCCTTTTTGTTTTCCCCTCTTCCACTAGTTTGAATAAAATAGTAAGGGTAAAATATAAAATATTGAAAACTTGCCCTAAAGTATTTATATTGATGAAGATGGTGACCCTGCCCAAAAGGACCTTCCAGCTGGATTCTGCTGCTGAAAGCCAGTGCTTGTGGTCAGCATGTGGCATTCTAAGAGGCCCAGCCTGGGGCACATCATTGGTCTGATTGTCCATTGCAGAGGGAAGGTGGAGGGTACACATTTGGGTTCTCACACCTGCTTGTCAGAGAGTTTTTCACTCCTAGGGGTTGGTAGAGAAAGGGGTTGCTATTCCAGCAAGATGAGGATTTGACTGCCTCTTCCTGACCCAGGTCCCTGAGCTGCGGAAGAAATCCCGGCGAGAGTACCTGGCTAAGCGGGAGCGAGAGAAGCTTGAGGACCTGGAGGCAGAGCTGGCCGATGAGGAGTTCCTTTTTGGGGACGTGGAGCTGAGCCGGCATGAACAGAGGGAGCTCAAATATAAGCGACGTGTGCGGGATCTGGCCCGGGAGTACCGGGCCGCTGGGGAGCAGGAGAAGCTGGAGGCCACCAATCGCTACCACATGCCCAAGGAGACCAGAGGACAGGTGAGGTGAACTGGCATCTGCTTTAGCCTTGGTCCTCAAGATGAGAGGAAGGAAGGCTTCAGGGAATTGGGCAACACCTTGGCTGGCCCCTTCCTTACCTTGCCTTTCCCAGTGGGCACTGGGTGGGGGTAGTGACGGGGAGGAGGGGGCTGGGTAGAGAGGACATCGTCTGTCTTAGGGTCTTCACTTATCCCCTCTCTCCATAGCCAGCTCGAGCTGTGGATCTAGTGGAGGAGGAATCGGGCGCCCCCGGGGAGGAGCAGCGGCGCTGGGAGGAGGCCCGGCTGGGGGCAGCATCCCTAAAGTTTGGGGCCCGAGATGCTGCCTCCCAGGAGCCCAAGTATCAGCTGGTGCTGGAGGAGGAAGAAACCATCGAGTTTGTCCGGGCCACTCAGCTCCAGGGTGACGAGGTGAGACAGAGAGCTCGGGGACGTTCTGAGGAGGACCTGAAGCTGGCCATCCAGCTCACACCCTCCTTCCTTTTCCTTAGGAGCCCTCAGCTCCATCCCCTTCAACCCAGGCTCAGCAGAAAGAGTCCATCCAGGCCGTCCGCCGCAGCCTCCCAGTGTTCCCATTCCGAGAGGAACTCCTGGCGGCCATTGCTAATCATCAAGTCCTCATCATCGAAGGCGAGACAGGCTCGGGCAAGACCACCCAGATCCCACAGTATCTCTTTGAGGAGGTACAGTCATCACACCCTCCAGCTTGGCTCAGCACCAGGCATCGATGAGTACAGTCCTGTCAGAGCTCCTTTTACATGATGTTTTGAGTAGTCAGTTATCTGTCTTTTCCACTCAACTGTGAGATTCTTGAGAATAAAGTCCATACCCTTTTCACATTTCTGTTCTCACTTCTGCCACAGTGTCCATGCCTGGTAGGTGTTGAGTATGTTCAGGTTGGAAGATCGTGTAGAAGGATGGATGGAGTGGGGTGTGTGTATCATGTGGACCTCCCCATACTCTGACCCAGCCTGGCCTCCACCCCTCTGCAGCCTCCAGAGAATGAGGAGTTAAAGACAATTCTTCCTGCTTTTTCACCTTCTCTTGTTCACCATTGCTTCTGGGTCTGCCTCAGCTGATCTGTCTTTTTCCAGCTCAAGTAGAGCAGAGGCCTGAACTTGACTACCCAGGGCTGGGTGAGGACCCACTTTGAGGGCCCTAGGTCTGTCATCCTATCTGTCTGCCCTTCTTCTTTTCTGGTTTCAGCTTCTGTGTCTTCCCTCCTTTCCTCCTGCCCTGTCTAGCTTTTACAGCTTCTTTCTTTGAATTGTAGCTGTGCCCCAGGGGGCATATTTAGCAAAGAGAAAACCTCTTCTTCCTTGTCATTCAGGGTTACACAAAGAAGGGTATGAAGATTGCCTGCACCCAGCCCCGGAGAGTGGCGGCCATGAGTGTGGCTGCCCGAGTGGCCCGGGAGATGGGCGTGAAGCTTGGGAATGAGGTAAGATCTCTGGGGAACTGAGGGGTGCAGGGAGCCCTCAGGGTCTGGGACTCAGTCCCATTGCCCTCAGGGCCCCACAGCACAGGTCTGGGTGCTGCCCTGTTTCACCTTACCCCAAGTTCCCTTCTGGAAACACCAGCCCACTCTCAGTCACTAATGGCCCCCTCGACCAGGTTGGCTATAGCATCCGCTTTGAGGACTGCACGTCAGAGCGAACTGTCCTGCGCTACATGACAGATGGGATGCTTCTCCGGGAGTTCCTCTCTGAGCCTGACCTTGCGAGTTACAGGTATGTATAGGGCCTCATCTCGTTGGAGAGCTGCCCACCTTCTCATCCCTGTTCTGCTGCCCCGCTCCCCTTCAGTGCCTTCCTGTATCTCCTTTAATCCAGGGACCTTTCTTTCCTTTCTTCCCACCCAGCCAATTGAGCTATTGTCTTCTGATTGACACACTAGTTCTTTTTTTTTTTTTTTGAGACAAAGTCTCACTCTCTTGCCTGGGGCGAGTGCCGTGGCGTCAGCCTAGCTCACAGCAACCTCAAACTCCTGGGCTCAAGCAATCCTACTGTCTCAGCCTCCCGAGTAGCTGGGACCACAGGCACACACCACCATGCCCGGCTAATTTTTCTACATATATTTTTAGCTGTCCAATTAATTTCTTTCCATTTTTTGGTAGAGACAGGGTCTCGCTCTTGCTCAGGCTGGTCTCGAACTCCTGAGCTCAGAA
>CAUYRB010038721.1:0-37389 GCA_963574695.1 Propithecus perrieri | reverse complement strand
AGACTTCCAGCCTTCAAACTATGTGAGATAAATTTCCTTTGTTTTTCCTACGCAACCTGATTTGTGGTAATTTGGAGGCAGCCCTTGGGAACTGAACAGGTGTCGGCTATCCACATAACTTGTCACCACTGCGGTGGCCCTGATCACCCAGCTCAGGCGGGGATTGTCAGGTTTCCCTGCTGTCACCCTGTGACTATTGCACTGTTGCTGTGTTACACAGTAACTGACCTCACTAGCTTGGTCACGGTACACAGTTAGGGAATGGGGACTGGGTACCACCTCCTGGTGGGCGGGTCAGATGCACCAATGCTTGGCATTCTTCTGCATAGGAGATCCGCCTGGTCTCCTCATGTATTAATATTTGCTTATTCGATATGTATTTATACTATCATAGACTCATGGATATTTAATATGTGTTTTGCATTATAATCCAATATTACATTATTCATTTTGCTGGTAAATTGTTCTAGATTTGGCTGTGGAGAGCTCTGTCAATGGGTTCCTGTGTCCTTGTGACGGATTCTCATCATTTCAGTTTTTTGGTTTAGATTTGCATTTTTTATTTTGAATGCTTTCTTAATTTCTGGCACGTCTGATGGCCCAGGCTCATGTTGCATATTGACTGCTCCAGCCCTGGAACCCGCCATGTCTCTGATAAGTCCTGGTTCCTTTTTCGGGGAATGGTAACAGACGCCAAGCTCTGGATGCCGCGTGGGCTCAGAGCTCCTGGGTCAGGTTCGCTTTTCGATTTGCTATTTACTACCGGTTTGTCCTTGAGTGTGCTACTTAACCTCTCTAAGCTTCATTTTATTTATTTTTTAAAATTAAGGTTGTGAGATATGATACAACAAAAATAATTCTTAACCAATCTTGATCTAATGAACTAGCAAAATGAGCCCCTATCCTCCATTGCTCCTTTAAACCATCTGATTAGTGACAGCACAAAGGAAAGACTTGGTTAAGGCAAGTCACTTTTTAAAAATCCCAGAAAACGAAATATCCAAGCAACTCACATGGAGCAAAGAAAGCATAAAAACTGAAAGTACTCAATATTCAGATTACTTTACAAACTTCCTGTAATATTTCCCTCTCTTATAAAAAGTACGCACGCGGAAGTCATGGATGAAGCCTATGTGTACAAAATTCAATCAGCACCAGACCCATATGAAAGAAATGGTTTCTACCATTTCCAAAAGATTGATAAATAAATGGGTAAATTTTATTTAACAGGTGGCTTTCAAGGGGCTTTGGCCAGAAGCTAGCTACCAGCAGACACCGGAATACTTTTTGTGTTTTAATAACTTGCGTGCTGGCTTGGTGTGTACTGACTAGCTATATCCCCAGCACGGAAGGCTCAGGTTGGCAATCCCATACCTCGACTGACTCTTGATTAGCCAAGGAGTTAACTGGCCAAGAGAGCTTTACCACTTCTATTTCTTGAGACTGGTATGAGGACAAATCCTGGAAGGCAGGAAGAGTCTAGAGATGTTCCTTCACTGCATTCTAAGTGTGTCTGTAAATTGAAAGTGCACAGATTTTGGTGAGGCATTATAAACAGCAATGCCACCTGCGCAATCCCTAATCTCCGTTAAGTCCAGTTTTCTTATCTATATAAAGGATAATATAATGCTCAATTTATATGGCAACGAATACAACTTAAGAATTAATTGTAGTATGATGTTTGTAAAAGAGCACTCAATAGATATAGCTACAGCCAGCTCCATTTTTATGTAAACAAACATGTGAATAGCAGGTCAGGCATGGCAGGACAGCAAACAGAAGATGGAGAAGAGATGTGGGAGGCATTTCAGAGAGAAGGACCCCTACGGCTCTGTGGGAGCAAAATAAAAACATTGTGCAAGTAAGAACTGTCCATCTGCAGGAGTTGGTCTACATGCCTTCCAGGTGCTTCTCACTGCTCAGCACAATGAGTTAAAGCCTTCTCACTTGACTGGGTGAAAGCTGGGCGCCCGAGGGCCATCCACGCCCAGGGTCCCTCACCCACTGTAGTGCAGCTGAGATGGGAACCAGGGCCTGGCTCCAGGTCCTGCAGGTTTGTCCTGATGGCTGAGTGTGACGATGGAGCTCTCGGAAGCACAGGAAGCGACCTTCTTTGTGGATGGGGAAGGACAGGCGGGAGAGTGTGGCTCCTGCAGGGTTTTGGTGCCCGCGTGGCCAGGGCTCTCCAGCAGGGTGGCTGCATGGAGGGCTCTTTCTGGAGAAGCGTGGGTGTACCTGGAGGAAACAAGCAGTGGCTGGTTTTCAAACATTAACGGGTCAGTGCACATTTGATCAAATGTCTACCTTTCTGGTACGAATAAACTCTGGAGGTCCTGCAGATATGATTCTCTGGAGGTCTCCAGGGAGTAGGAGGGAAGGGGCTAGCTGGCACATCGTCAATCACCTACTTGTTTTGTTCTAGGTAAAAATTCAAAGACTTCAGCAGCTGGGCACTGCGGATGCTCTACGAGGAGGCAATAAATAGATGCCTATCAGACCGTGCCAACAGCAAGTTTGCTAGAACTGTGGCAACGGAACACCGCAAACCGGGTGCTTTAAACAACAGGTATTTCTTGCCCCACAGCTCTGGAGGCTGGAAGTTCGAGATCCTGGGTGTGGCAGGGCCGGTTCTTTCTGAGGCTGCAGCGGACATCTGATCCAGAACTCTCTCCTAGCTTCAGGGGTTCAATGTCAATACTTGGCATTGCTTGAGGTGTAGAAATATCACCCCAATCTCTGCCTTCACATTCATACGGGGTGCTCCCTGTGTTCATGTCTGTCTCTAAGTCTCCTCTTCTGTAAGTACATCACTCATGTTGAGGAGAGCCCACCTGATGACCTCATCTTAACTTGATTACCTCTTTAAAGACATGACCTCCGAATAAGGTGGCCCTCTGAGGTGCTGCACGCTAGGACGTCAGCATGTGAATCCGGGGCGGGTGGGGGATGAAATTCAACCTCCACCAGTGAGAGGAGTTAGAATCATACACAGAGTATAAATAATAACAGTAAGTTAGTTCTTACTTTATTTAAAACACGTGAAAGTTACTTGCAAAAAACTCCTAGAGGAGTAGTTCTAATTTTAGTTATATCCTTTAAAATGGTATTTCTCTCTTATTGCCTGTTATAAAATCATCGAAATAACTTTTTAAATATTAATCAAAGAATAACAACACTTAAATTTGTCATTGTCATTCAGAATGTGCCTGAAGCATTTGAAATTGTTTTGTGTGGTCTTTTCAATCATGAGGGGTGAATATATTTTTGATGTGACATTGTCAATGTACACAAAAAATAAAGCCTCATCTAAAATATGTTTCACTTCAGTTGGAAGTTGAAGGAATAGGGTTTAGTCTGATGTCAAAGTAATTTTTCACAGCTCTTTCACTCTAAGGTTCTGAATTAAATCATGTTTGTTTTGGATAACTTCAAAATCGTTGTTTTTATTTAACACATTCGTGATAAGAAAAGACCTATTCTATAAGGCAGAAGAACAAAGGAACATTGTAAAAATAAACTTTTAAAAATGGATCTATTTTTCCTCCCAAAGAGAAACTATTCTAAATCCACCAGTGGGTGTCATTTAGAGCAACTGTTCACAAATTGTTCTGGGACATGTGTTGGTCCCCGAGGTCCCCGTAGGTGACCCTCAGGCTAATCTCATGTAGTATTGATGCTTATAATATGAAAATGTCTATATTTTAGTCTCCAGAATGGATGGTTTATGAATAATGTATAACATTTAATAAAACCAGACATTGCCTCATTAATGTCTCATCAAAAGTAGAAGGGATCTCTCCCTTCTATCTGGCATTTTTGGGTCACGTACTGGATAAGATTGGGTAAGCAGACATACATTCATTTGCCCTACTAAACACATTTATAATCCAGTGAATCTGAGAAGTAATTTTTAGGAGGTTTTAATCGCTAATTAAATTTATCTCAAAACAAGAACCTTATGCATTTATTAATTCGTTTACTTTGCAGAGAGTGTTTTTGTTTGCTTGAAATGCTTCTGAGGAAAATGAGGGCCAGAGATAAGAGGGAATCTCTGCAAAGGGCACGCAGAAACTAGGATGAAGATTCCTTAATGCCCGTTGGTTACATTGAGGGTAACCACAATATTGGTTTTGAGGACAGTGATCATTTGGTATGAACAACTCATGCTGGATGAAAATCTCCACTGCCCTGTGATCCTGAGGTCTCAGTCCACACTCGGATGGCAAGTGACTAAGAGGCGGATGATTCCCACTGCTCACTCTCTCTGTTATCCGAGATTTCTATTCCCAACAAACGAATGCCCAACTTCTCTAAATAATGGTAGTAAATAGTTTTATCTAATCTTGGCTTTGTTTTCCTACAGAATTCACATTATCTGAATATTTTTCACTGACTTTTAAAAACCATGATCACTTGGCCTTTTCCCAACCTGGCATGCCTATCTTTTTAGACCTAAATATATCTTGTATTTCTCACAAAAAGTTATATGCTTTTAGTCATTTTCCACTCTCCTTCTCTTTCTTCTTTCTGCGTTTATTGTAGGACATGGTGGGGTGGGGAAGAGATTGGTAGGGGCTGAGCGAACCTGGCATGGGGAGGGGTAGGGCCGTGTCTGTGCTGGTCCAGGGGGAGGATGGTGAGCCGCATCTGAAGGAAATACTTCTGCTGGAGATGGGGAGCACGGATTACCTGAGTCTAAGTAGCTGACTCGGAATTATAGTAACTGGAATGTGGCCTATGTGAAAAGTGGGTTCTGTAGGCTGCCAGGAACCCCTGAAGGTCTTTACAATCGTACCCCGTTTACAGTCTTGCCTGAGACAACTTGTCGAATTCATTGACTCATCCAGCAGATCATTACTCTCCCTCTCCCCACTGTGGCCTTCTGCATGAAGCCCCAGACCCTCCACACAACCTACGACTGCCTTTGATGATCTGATCTCGCCAATCTCCCCTACATCGTCCCTCTTCATTCCCCAACTCTGAACTCAAACCTCCCATGGAAATTCCTCCCCCGAGTCTGGCCCTCACGTCCACCGCTCTCCCTTGCCCAAGTCACCGTCTCTGCCCCCTGTGCTAAGACCAGCACGGCCTCCCTTTAACTCTAGGATGAGAGTCCACACGTGGTGTGTGGGGGTTCTCCAGGACAGTTCCCACCGGGTACTCGTCACAGGACCTCGGAATAGCCTGGTGGGTTGTCTCTCCCTAGAGAGATGCCCCGTGTGCAGAAGGTGCTCTGGGAAAGTCAACTGGCGGACCGATGGGCGAAACGGTGAGGGAGGCAGGAAGCGGGCGGTTGTGCACATTGGGCGCTGGGTGGAAGGGCCTGATGACCTGCAGGGGGGCGTCTGCATTCCACGTGTCCCTCTTCTGCATGTGGTGCTGCACTGAAAAGAACAGTGCCTCACTCTGCTTCAAGAAGCCTGGCCTGTGAGAGGAAATACGAACTTTATCCTAATCGTAGAATCTTGGAGACATTTATATTTAAATTTACTTAGTTTTTAAAATTAGGGCAATGACACCATTCCACGTTTTATTAACAAAATTACTCTAATAATGAGGTAGAGAGAGAAACAAACTGGGGTTGGGGTGCATAACTATGACTAAAGAGAGTGAGAAGAATTATAAATTGGTTCCAATAGTCCTGCAAGTGATAACTAACAAGGTGGTAGTAGGATGGGGAGGAAAATATATTGGTCAACAAAAGGTCTTAACATTTACATGAAAAACTCATAATTAGGCCCCTTATTACATGTTATGGGGACCCTATTTGTCCAGGTACATTTTTGGTTTTATAATGAAAATCACGAGGCCATAGTATGCTTAGCTAGATGACATCAATTCCCTTAATTAAGGTGTATTTTTACTATGGTTATTTTTACTCTCTCCTAATTTGCTGATTCTCTGATCTCCTACTCCAATTTCCTTCTGGCTCTTTCTCTCCCTTTGCATTTTTTCCACCAAATTCTATTTGTGAATCAATTTGTCCGTAAGAATAGAGCAGCCCTTGCAAAAATGTATACGGTACACAAAGAACGGAGAGTACAAGCAAGTAAATCAGAGGTGATCCAATTAGTGATTTTTTTTTTCTAGGACAGGAATACTGAGTCTTCATTTATAGTGGGAAAAGTAGTGAGCACCAAAATAAAAATTAAAAGTTCAGTATCCTTTTTAAAGAAAAGTGCAGATGCATTTAGAAAGTTATTCTTTAATCAGCTAACAGAGAAGTGCTTGGGGCCAGGTGTTTACTGAGGAAGATATTTATAGCAGGTTTAACACTCAAGATTTCAAAATCCTTTGATCAGTAACCAAATCCATTGAGCAGAGCAAAGGTGACATCACCAAAACAGTGACACCCTCATGACCATCCTGGAGGAGAGGAAAATAGAAGGGTCTGGTTTGATCCTGCTCCAGGATCTACTGTCCTTGGAATCTGGATCACTGGGAAGGACCTTCAGTTATAAAGAGGGAGCAGCTCTCTGTCCCTCTCCTCCACCTGGGGACTTTCTCAGGACCACAAGTCATTTATCTTTTGATCACAACACGGAGCCTCAGCGAGCTGAAGCAATGAAGTCTCCTTTCCACTGTAATGTCTCACCAGGGGGATTCCTACCACCTCCCGTACTGGCAACCTACCTAGAAACCCACCAAACTCCAGCACATCCTCCACACACAGTCTGTGCAAAGGATGTTCAAGTTTAGGTTGAAAATGTTAATTGTTTTCTTAAGTTGGCCCTGGACAGGGCCAGTTAAATGATTTAGAGAAGCACCATAGTAAACCTCAAAAGACACAAAAAGACAGTTGCTCATTGATTGAATCCAATCATCTATCAGTTGAAGCAGAACAAAGTTTGAAACAGGCTTCTTCAGTAACATATTACATGGAATGAATGAGTCAAAGTTTTGAAAGAACCCACGGCCGCTGTGCTGTGACTGGAACACCAGGTACACCAGGAAGAAATGTGACTTTTCCCTGCTCTCTACCCAACATCAATTTTTACAGATAAATGATCATATTTTTGGTTTAGCACAGCTATTTACATGAAATATACGAAAGGCCCTAGGGTACCAGGTAAGACCTAGCACAGTAGGTGACATTATTGATTTATTGTTCTTGCTGTGACATGAGGGTGGGTGAGCCCTTGTCTGTGATGGTGAAAAAAGCAGGCTCCAGTATTCCAAGCAGGCAATCCAAAGAAGAACTCGACAATAATCACATGGTCCTGGAGAAGAGTTTCACGAAATAATAAAAGAGTGCACGTATGTAAGAACCTTGATGTAGTATCTGGATAGAATCAGAGTGTAGTATGATCGTGGTGGATACTCCTCCATCAAAGCTGACTTCATTTACGATTTCTCTTACCTTTAAAAAAAAGAAACAACTTTCTGAGCGAGTAAATTTTGGCATAAATGTATGCCAAAGTAAAGACAAAATATCTATTAAGATCTATAACTTTATTTGCAACATGCAGAGATTAAGGTTACAAATTATAGTTAAAACTAAAATTACAATTTTGGTCATGAATTGATATTAATTCCACATTTTCTTATTCATACATTCAGTAAGGGACTTTCCCTTGGATTAAGAAGGATGTGTGGTAAATATTCACTTTCCTTTTTTGGTGCATTATCCTTTGTTAAGTTTTGTTTTTCTGTTTTCTAGTAGCACCAGGGCTACATACAAGTAGCTACAGAAATACTAACTTGCTGTACACCAGAGACAGTTGTCTGGAGTTAAAAGAATTTGGTACTAAAGTGTGTATGAAACATCTGGGTGTGGTGGTGCATACCTGAGTCCCAGCTACTTGGGAGGCTGAGGCAGGAGGATCGCTTGAGCCCAGGAGTTTGAGGCTGCAGTGAGCTATGAGGGCTCCACTGCAGTCCAACCTGGAGACAGAGTGAGACCCTGTCTCTTAAAAAAAAATGGCACATAAATATGCGAAACAAGACAGCTTCATGAAACAGTTTGGAGAAGAGAGCAATGACATTAATTTTGGGATATGAGGATTACATTCAGATATAGTTAAGATGAATAACAAGAAGGGCATCAGGCTGTCGGGTGGGACGGGAGCTCCCAGAAGCCAGGTGGGCGCTGAGAATGGATTCCAGCTTGGCTCCCTCACACGGCTGGCAGGATCGCTACTGGCAGGAATCCTTAAATCCTTGACCTCTTGAGTGCCTCATTCACGGCAGCTGTCTTCCCCCAAAGTAATTGACCCGAGAGAGCAAGGCCAAAACCGCAATACCTTATGTGACCTATCCTCAGAGGCCACCCTGTCACATCTTCAGTTTGCCATCAGCTTCGTTGAACACAAAGGACAGCTGTATCCTGTACCTAGCACCGAGCTCCAGCGCCTGGGCAGAGCCCCAGAGCCACACCCCAGGTCCCCGCGGCACACCTCCACGCCCATGTCCCCGGGCTCTCAGATTCACGGGCCGTGGGTGGAGGTGATGTCCCGCGTAAGCTCATCCCCTGTTGCTGACAGAGGGATTCCTTCACTCTGTGTCTCCTTAGAACCGAGTTGGAAGTAAAACACCAAGTGCTACGTTTCACACAACAAGATTTATGTCATAGTGCAAAGACTTCATCAATTACGGATGCCACGAATTTATGTCCAATGGGAAGACAACGTGCCACTTAGGGAAGATTCATGCTTGAGTTGCTCCATTTTATTTTCAAGCCCATCCACCTTCCTCCTCAGCTCCTTCTGTCTTGACCCAACCAGGGCTTCGTTTGCCTGCTTAAATTCTTTCTTGTTATACATAGTTATAATGGCTGACATCAAAAATTGAAAGACATTGTTTCCATTTTTCCTTGTCCACTAGAAGATTTTTTTTAATTGAACATCATTTACCTCATGCCTTTCCAAAAGGCAAAGATGTCTGATTATTAGGATGGTGATGGTGGTCCACAAAGGAAAGGATAAAATTATTCCAAACCTTCTAGTCCCCCTTTTGTTCATCACAGCCCCAGGAAAAGTCCTTCGTGGGTTCGGGACATCACCGTGCAGAACGGGTGACTCGTGACAGGAGCTCTGAGGGACACTCATGGACCAGGGTTCGGCTACGACTGGTCAGGGGCTGCGATGGGCACACGAGCAGGCTTGTGCTGAGACCAGCTGGAACTCTGCTACGGTTCTCCAACACTGTGCCCACTGATGCTACTTCTAGAAAGCTGCCCGTTATATCTAAATCTGAGGGGAAATCCTGCCCACATAACTCCCTTTTAGGACTGCGCCAAAGAGACCAGATCTTAGTACTTCTTCAAGTTACATAGTGAGAGACATTTAAGGTTACTTTGACTGAATAATTTTAACCAGCACAACATATATACATATATATATATTTAGTGCATAAATGTATATATACCGGTATATACATGTATACGCATATGTGTGTGTTTATGTTAATACATAATTTTTTTTCTCTTTTTCTCTGAGCTGACAACATTATCATGGTGACTCGGTTTCTATTTATTCCCTGAATACTTGAACCACCGACACAGGGTACTTCCAGACCCTGGTGGCAATCTGCTTCATCTTTTCTCGTATTTAAGCCTCTCCGCATCGATCGCCGCCCTTGGCTAAGGCTGAGCTGCTCTCCGTCTCACAGTTGCCAGGAGTCCTGTAAATTTCATGGAATTTTCCCTCTTAGGGGAAAACATTAAAGTCATTCACTCTATTTATTTTATTTTTACTGAGGCACACGAAGAGTTAAACATCAGACAACTTCAGAAAGTCAATTAAAAAGGGATAGTGTAGCTTAATCACAGAGCTTTTCCTATCTATTTTTCCCAGTAGTTACTTTAAAACTGCTAACTTGAAATCACAGTCCTGCGCTGTCTTCAGAAGTTCACTCAATCAAAAGCCAAGTGCTGAGTAATCAAAGATCTTAAATAACTGGAAGTTCTAACCCTAACCACAAGAGGATTAAAAATCCAGTAGCCAGAACTCAGGTCTTCGATCCAGCGCGCGCCAGTGCATAATGAGAAATCCCCAAAGCCCCAGATCACAGCCGTGTCCTTGCCCAGCATAGAACTAAGTGGAAAACCTCTTTAATTCCTTAAGAGATCCTATCTGCCTGATGAAAATAGATATTGGCTTCTGTGTAGCATGATTAGAAGAATGGAAGAGGATTAGCAAAGATGCGAGGCAAAGGGCTGAGCCGGCTCATTTACATGCTGACAGGTGATGTTCGCAGGGAAGAGTAACCCAAGGCAAAACCGCGCCTGAATTAAAGCAGCACTTATTTACTCAAGTTATAGAGAGATTAAGATCCATTTATTTTGCCATATCCAATTTTTTAAATCTATTAAGGGCTTTGATGCTTACTTATTTTTTTATTTTCTGTAACAAACAGTCAAGCTGTTTGGAGAGATGTTTATTTTCACTCAAAACAACCCGTCAGCTGATTGGAACTGAAATGTAAGTGGTTGTAACAATATTCTCTTTCTATGTGTTGGGATGAATGAAAATTATTTCTATTTATTTAGAATATAAATATTTGAAAGCCACAGATTCTTTACCACACTGTCCTTGCTTACTTATTACTATATGATGTGATATATATGCCTACACACACATGCTTATATACATATATTCATATGTATGTTAAATATATATAGTGTAGTACAGCAATATTTGCTATTAGATAATTTGTTGATTTTTAAAACTTTGTATGGTTACAAGTATTTTACATATCTATGGGGTATATGTGAATATTTGTTACATGCTTAGAATTCTGAAATACTATATCTTGAATAAGTCTATATATTTTCCATCATATAAGCATAAAATTTGTGTGTATTTGTACATTTAGCATTGAAATCGGAAATATCATGTAGAAATTAAAATTTTATAACACATTTCTCACCTCCAGTGCTCCCATAATTTGTTCTCTTTGAAAAAGTTTTTTAAACAGTACCAATTAATCAACAATTGGAAAATGCAACACTACGTTAAATAAATAATATCTCCTAGCTGAAATGTTACTAAAGTGCTTGACAATATTACACAAGCAAAATGCTCATGCACTTGGAATTTTTTCGACTCAATCTGTTTTAAAACAATGTTGATTTACTACTCAGATTTTTGCCTCTAAATTTAGAATATTTCAATATAACATAAGTAGACCATCATATATGAAGGTTTTGAAATCTGGTTAAACACAATGCAGTACTGTCTATTGCAAAATTTAAAACATAGGATGCTTACATTAGGAAAAATTGAAATAAGTTGGACAGTTTTGTACTGGAATAGGGTTTAACATGATCAGAAAATATTTCAAAAAGGAATGTCAATTTTAGTCAATATGTATAAATTCAAAATTATTCTATAATTAATATAAACATACATAATCAAATGAATTTACATAAAACTCTGTGACAACTTTATGGCAATGTAATTGCCATATCATAAAGTACACACACTAACAATGTATGTGACAAGTTGGCATGCATGCTTACTGTGAATGCAATGAGAATATATTAATATATATCCTTCAGAAGTATCACCATACCCCTTTGCCTTCCCTCCCATGTGCTCCTCCCTTCCACTCCGCTTTCCCCAGGCTGCCACTGATAAGCTTTCCACCACTGTGGATGACTTCACATTTCCTAGGACTTTACATAAATGGAATCATCCAGTATGTACTCTTTTTGACTGGTTTATTTCACTCAGTGTAATTATTTTAAGATTCTTTTGTGGTGTTGAGTATATCAATAGTTGATTTATTTTTATTGCTGAGTAGTATTCCATTGTATAAATACACATAATGTGTTTATCCATTTACCTGTTGGTGGAAATTTGGGTTATTTCCAGGTGTTGGCTATTTAAAATAAAAATTCTATGAATATTTATATACAGTTTCTTGTGTGGATATCTGTAATAATTACTTTTGGGTAAATACCTATTAAAAGAGTGACTAGACCATGTGGTAGGTATATGTTTAACTAGCTAAGAAATTGCCACCTATGTTTAAAGTGGTTGTGTCATTTATATTTGCAAAGCCATGTGTGAGAGCACCTATTCATCTATATCCTCTCTCGGGATCATCACACCTATAATTTTCGCCATTAAAATAGGTATGCGGTGATATCTCATTGTGATTTTAATTTGTATATCCCCAGTAATTTTGCCAAAAATTTTGAATCTTTTTTTGTGTTTTAGTTTGCTATCAGTGTGTACATTTTGGTAGTGTCTGTTCACACTGTTTGCCCATTTTTCGTTGGACAAACATTGGGTATTTGATTGATTGATACATTATAATTGTACATATTTATGGGGTACAAGTGATATTTTGATACACGCATACAATGTGTAATGATCAAATCAGGGTAATTAGCATATCCATCACCTCAAACATTTATCATTTCTTTGTTTTGGGGACATTTCAAATCTTCTCATCTAGGTATTTTGAAATGCACAATAAATTATTGTAAAATGTAGTCACCCTAGGCTGCTATAGAACACTAGAACTTATTCCTTCTACCTAACTAACTGTACTTCTGTCCCATCAGCCTCTCTTCATTCACCTTCCACCCTTCCCAGCCTCTGGTCACCATCATTCCGCTCTCTGCCTCCTTGAGGCAACATTTTTTAAGTCACTTAAGGGTGAGAACATGCAACATTTTTCTTTCTGTTTCTGGCTTATTTCATTTAACATAATGACATCATTTCCATCCATGTTACTGCAAATGACAAGATTTTATTCCTTTTCTATGGCTGAATAGCATTCTATGTTGTGTATATACTGCATTTTCTTTATCCACTCAGCCAGTGATGGACACTTACTTGGGTTGATTTCATATCTTGGCTATTGTAATAACACTACAGTAAACATGGGAGTGCAGATATTCTTCAAGATACTAATTTCCTCTCATTTGAATATATATATACTCAGCAGTGGGATTGCTGGATCATATGGTGGTTCTACTTTTAGTATTTTGATGAAGCTCCACACTGTTTTCCATGGTGGCTGTACTAACTTCCATTCCCACCAACAGTGTACTAGCATTCTTTTTTCTCTGCGTTCTCACCGACATCTCTTATTTTGTGTCTTTTTGATAAAAGCCATTTTAACTGGAATAAGATGATATCTCATTGTGGGTTTGATTTTCATTTTCCTGATGATTAATGAGGGTAAGCATTTATTCATATGCTTGGTGATCATTTATACGTTTTCTTTTAAGAAATGTCTATTCAGATCATTTGCCTGTTTTTTTTTTTTTCAGAATACTATGGGGGTACGAATGCTTTGGTCACATAAATTGCCTTTGCATAACCCCAAAGTTACAAGTGTGCCCATTCCCTAGAAAGCACGCATCGCACCCATTAGGTGTGAATTTACCCAACCCCTCCCCCATTCCAGATTCCTGATGAATGGTACTTCCATATGTGCACATGGTTGATGTATTCGTACCAATTTAATGGTGAGTACATGTGGTGTGTCTTTTTCCATTCTTGTGATAGTTCACTTAGAATGGGCTCCAGCTCTATCTAGGATAATACAAGAGATATTAATTCCCCATTTTTATGGCTGAGTAGTACTCCATGGTATACATATACCACATTTTATTAATCCATTTGTGTGTTGATGGATACTAGTATTGTTTCCACATCAACTGGAATCAGACAAGGTTGCCTGCTACCTCCACTTTTATTCAAACGTAGTGCTGGAAGTCCTAGCCAGAGCAATCAAACAAGAGAAGGAAATCAAGGACATCCAAATGGGGGCAGAAGAGGTCAAACTATCACTCTTTGCTGATGATATGTTATTATATCTAGAAAACCTCAAAGATTCAACCAAGAGCCTCCTGGAATTGATAAATGAATTCAACGAAGTCTCTGGATATAAAATCAATGCCCACCAATAACAGTTAAGCTGAGAATCAAATCAAAGATGCAATACCTTTCACAATAGCAGCAAAGAAAATAAAATATTTAGAAATATATTTAACAAAAGATGTGAGAGACCTAATAGGGAGAACTACGAAAGGCTGAAAAAAGAAATTGCAACTGTAAACAGACAGAAAACCCTACCATGCTCATGGATCGGCAGAATCAATATTGTTAAAATGTCTGTATTACCCAAAGTGATCCACAGATTGAATGCAATCTCTATTAAAACACCAACGTTATTTTTTGCAGATCTAGAAAAAATAATTCTGTGCTTCATATGGAACCAGAGAAGACCCCATATAGCCAAAGCAACCTTAAGCAAAAAGAACAAATTGGGAGGCATCAATTTACCAGACTTCAAGCTATACCACAAGGCTATAGTAACTAAAACAACATAGTACTGGCACAAGAATAGAGACATAGACCAATGGAACAGAACTGAGAACCCAGATATAAAACCATTCTCATATTGTCATCTGATCTTTGACAAAGCAGATCGAAACATGCACTGCGGAAAAGAATCCTTATTCAATAAATAGTGCTGGGAAAATTGGATAGCTACATGTAGAAGACTAAAACACGATCCACACCTCTTACCTCTCACAAAAACCAACTCACGATGGGTAACGGACTTAAACCTAAGGTATGAAACTGTAAGAATTCTAGAACAAAATGTTGAAAAGATTAATTTTTTTACCAATTTTTTGTAGTTTTTGCATATAGGCCTAGAAAATATTTTGTGAATTTTATCCCTAAAGATTTCATATTTTATGGTGTCATAAATACTATTTAAAAATTTTTAACTTGCCATGGCTTATGGCTAGTTATAAAAATACAACAGATTGTACATTTTTCTTTTATCCTGTTACTGATAGACTCACTTGTTTGTCCTATTATTTTTTGTAGATTCCATCAAATTTCCATATTGACAATCTTGGCATCTGAAAATAAAGATGATTTACTTCTTTCTGTCCAATCTGGGTGCCTTTTATTTTACTTTATTTTCTTATTGCATTGGCTAAAACTTTCAGTATGAGTTTGAACAGGAACAGTGAGAGCAGGCATTCTTGTCTTATTCCTGATCTTGGAACCATAACAATAATTTTTCTAAACATTAAGTATGTACAAGTTTTCTTCAGGTATTATTTCTAGTTCTGGAAGTTGCTTTCTCTTTCTAGTTTACTGAGAGTAATCATCAGTGATTAATATTAAATTTTGTCAATATTTTTTCTACAAATTATTTTACTAATCTACAGATCAAGTATATCTAATGACAATTTTAATATCTATAGAATCCGAAATGATGCCTCTTTCTTATTGCTGATATTGGTAACTTTTGTCTTCTTTTTTTTTTTTTTCTTCAAAAGTCTGGCTAGGTGTTTATCAATTTGCTAATCTTCTCAAAGAACTAGCTTTATTAATTTTTTTTACTATATGTCTTTTTCTTTTATTGTTTCTCCCTCTGATCTTTTGTTGTTTCCATTCTTTTGCTTACTTTAGGTTTAACTTGATCTTAGTATCTAGTTTCATAAGGTGGAATCTGAAGTCACTTTTTTGGGAACTTTCTTCTTGTTTAATATAAATGTTTAGTGCTATAAATTTCTTCATAGATACTGTTTTAGTGGCATCCTACAGGTTCTGATTTTTTTTCATTTTAATACAATTATAAGTACATAGAAGGTTGGTTCCAGGACGCCAATGTATACCAAAATCCATGTATACTCATGTCCCACAGCTGGTCCTGCAGAACCCTTGAATACAAAACATTGGTTCTCCATGAATATGGGTTTTGCAACCCAAGTATACTGTATTTTCAATCCACATATAAACAGACCTGCACAGTTCAAACCCATGTTGTTCAACAATCAGCTGTTCTTTCCCATCTCTTTTTGTATCTACTATTTAACGCATCTTTCCTTTGCAAATGTATTATTTAGTGTCCAAATATTTGAGGATTTTCCAGAGAACTTTCTGTTATTTAATCTCTAATTTAATATCTTCATGGTAAAATAATATAATGTTGTATGACTTGAACACTTTAAAATTTATTTAATTTTATATGCCAGAATATAGTCTGTAATGGCAAACGTTCTGTGCCCACTAGCAAATAATGTCTATTCTATGATTGTTGAGTAGAGCAGCAGTTCCCAAACTTTTTGGCACCAGGGTCTGGTTTCATGGAAGGCAATTTTTCAACAGACGGGGGGCTGGGGGCAGGGGGCAGGGGGCAGGGTGGGGAGGGGGCAGGGCAGCACAGCCTGGGCTCCCAGGCTCTGGCTGATGGCTTCGTTGTTCCCTGGAGTCAACCCATATAGCCACACCCGGGGGTCCCACTTCTCCATTTCTGATTTTTCCTCCAAAAGCAGAAGAAAAAGCTTGGACAGACCTGGAAGCTCTGCTGGAACCAGGACCCTCACCCCTGCCCCATCTCCCCTGCCCATCCCTGCTGGCCTCCATCTGCAGAAAACAGGGCTTCTCTGCTCTCGAGGCCTGAAGCTGTGCTCCCTGCAGGGCCAAGGGCCTATGCACACAGCCCCAAGCTGTGTGCCCACTAGGTGTGGGCAAGTCTTGGGGTGGGTGGATCTTGTCGGGAGGGATGCGAGGGCAGCTTCTACAGGCAGGACCCTTCCTCAGGGTTCTCATTCTCACTCCCATTCTCTGAATCTTCAGGGCGGCCTAGGCTTTGGTTGCCCCCCTTCTGAGATGTGACACAGGGTAGGTGGCTCTCTGCAGCCACCTTTAGCACCGCCCTGCTTGGAGGGCAGGGGCCCGGGGAGGGTGTGAAGGGTTTGGAGAGCACAGGCACAGAGGCGGCGGCCGGGGTCTTCATTGCTCTGGGGAGGGTCTCGTTGCCTCGAGACCCTGCAGCTTCTCCTCGGAGGCCTTGTCGGGGAGCAGCACCTCCACAGTGTAGCTGACCTTCTTGGCGTGCACCAGGCTGTAGGTGTTATCGAAGCGCAGGACGTCTGCAATGACGGAGAGGTGATCAGGCAGAGCGCGGCCCGGCACGTCGGCGCTCCTGGTGCCCCGCTCAGACCTAAGCCCGTTGCTTATGGCAATCTGCTTGGGCGATGCTTGTGCTCCGTAAAGGAATGACAACCGCCAGCATGCACACGCCCCTTCTACGCACCAGGCACCCCACTAGAGGCAGTCGCAGCTCCCCGAATCCTTGAAGCCGCCCCATGTGGAAAGTACTGTCACCTCCATTTTATAGAGGAGGAAACAGCCTTAGAGAGATGATCCAACTTTCCAGCGATCACAGAGCAACGAGGGGAGGGACTGGCTTTCTCTCATCCCGATGTCCCAACCCAGGGAGGAGCCCTGCTTCCCCCAGAGGAAAGGGCCGAGCTGTGGAGCCGCTTTTCCACCTCGCAGGAGGCATTTCCTTCAATGCCAAGGTCTGTCGAACTCTGGGACTCGGGGAGTCACGCAGATGTCGCCGTCTCCACTCTCCTAACTCTCCCTTGCCACAAGGGAGCCCATGGCTGCTTACGTACCTGTCTCTTCGCCTGACAAGCCTGGTGTGGGGACTTCCCAGGAGATGACCCCAAGGCTCTGGGCTCTGAACCCCGGGTCTTCCTCCACAATGAGTCTCTGCCTTTGCCCCCACATGTACGGGCCACTCATCAGCTCCCTGACCCCAGACAGCTCCACTGGAGCCATGGCATGGAGGAGCTTACACAGTCCCCACACCCTCCCCGAGACCTGGAAATAGAGGGCAAACATGGGGTAGACTGGCCAGAGACGGTCAGCTCATTTCTCCACCATGAGGGGGAAAACCACTCCAGTGAACCCTGCAGCTCTTACAAACACCAGCCTTGAGGCAGGGGAGGCTCCCGTCCTCGGGCACCAGGTGGGCGTTGTAGCGCTGGCTGGGCAGCACCTCCGTCATCTCCCCAGCCCTCTGCCGCTCCCCCATCTTGGTCTTCAGGAAAACCCCAAAGCCGATGTCCCCACCATCTGATGCAAACTGCCACCTGCAGTGGACGACAGAGTCCCAGTGACGACCACCTGCCTGGGCTCTGGAGCCCCTCCCAGCTGTGCCCAGGTGTGGAGTGGCCACCATCCCTACCTGAGCACACAGCCTGGGAACAGGATCTCATTCTCCACCTGCAGGGAGGAGCCGCGGCCCACGGACTTCGTGTGCTCGTACTGCGCCCTCACCTGGTTGCGCAGGTAGTAGGTCTTGGGCACCTCGCCCCCGTAGTTGATCTGTGGATGAGGGTGGGTGAGCGGGCACTGGACCACGCCGTCTCCCCTCCTCCCCACCCTCTGGGTTCTCTGTACCTTGGTCAAGCACTTGGGGTTGCCGTCGGGGTCCGTCATGGTCCCCCCAAACTCCATGGGCAGCTGGTCGGGGCTTATGAACTTGGTCAGCTCCTGCTTCCAGTTGTCTGTGTGGGGGCAGGAGGGGGGCTCCGAAGGGGCTCAGGAGACTCAACAGAGGGCAGCGGGGCTGAGCCCAGTGAGGGGACCTCATATGTCCTTGGCTTGCTCCCCTGGATGCTGCTCTAAGAGCACCCAAGAGCTCTATGTGGCTCCCAGGACATGGTCTAGTACCCCAGGCCTTGCCTGTGCACGCAGAGGCTGACTGGGGTCAGGCCAGGGTCAGTGCCTGAGTCAAGAGGATGAGCCAGGGAGGAAGGGGCTTTTAGCATTCACCTCTGCTTCCCAGGCAGATGTCAGGAAGCCAAATCACTCACCTCCCAGAATTACTATCTTCCTGCGTGTCTCCTCACTCATGAAGGACTTGACCAAGTTGAAGGCCACGGGGAATAGTTTGGAGGCTGAAACACACAAACATCCCGTGGGGAGCTGGACAAGCGAGGACTTGGGTATATAAAGCCACAGCCAAGGGCACATGCTGGACAGGAGTTGGACAGATATGGATTCTGCCATTCCCTCCTGTGTGACCTTCAGCTAATTATTTACCCTCTCTGAATCTTAGTGCTATTAACTGTAAAATGGAGAGTAAATAATGTATATGCAATACTGGGCACAGTGCCTGGCTTTCAATAAACAACTGCCTCCCCCAACCCAGTTGTAAGGTCTTGAGCACAAGCTGGCACCAGCAAAGTTGGTTCCCCAGTGATAACACTTCCTTTCCACACTCAAGGTTTTCCCAGGTTATGCTGGAATCCTCTTGGGTGCAAGCAGATGAGGTGACTGCACTAGACTTTCTGTCCCACCCTGAATAACTCTTGCACACTGAGTACTGTCTGTGGGCCAGGCTCTGTGTATTCTCCGCAGACTGTCTCATTTAACCTCACAGCTATCTTATGGGGAGGGTGCTCTTGGAGCCCCATTTTACAGAGTGGGAAAACTGAGGCTCAGTGAGGTTAAATAGACTTGCTCAAAGTCATAGAGTTGGTTAGATTTGAACCCAGATCACCTGATTTCAGAGCACACGTGGTGATCCCCTCACTACACAGGCCATCTCGGACGGGAGCCAGCCCCACTCAAAGTATGTCCATCAACCAGCGCGGTCCATGGACAGTGTGTTACCAGTCCACGTTGAAATAAGTAAAGAAAATAACAGCAAACATTTAGAAACTTATAACTTAGGTGAGATTGCTTCAACGTACCAGCCATGCCTTTGTATATTACAAAAGTATTTGTCTGGGAAGGACTGGAACTACAGATCGAAAACAGAAACCAAATAAACAAAAAACTGGTTCTTCACAAAGGATGATTTGAGAAGCCCTGAACTCAACGGTGTACCTGCTATCCCTGCCCTCCCCAGGAGGTCATCCCGGTCATGGGCTCACCTCGAACAATAATTAAATTCTTCAGCATCTCGGGATAATTTGCTTCCAGTATGGCAAAAAACTGTGGAGTCAAGATGAGTCTGGTCAAGGCCACATTCTAGCATCCCCTACCCCTGGGTTTCTGTGGCCTCTGATGCTGCTGAGACAAGAGGCCCATCCCCAGCCCATGTCGCCTTCCCTGTGAACGTGTGCTTCCTCCTCTGTGTTATTCTTTCTCTTTGGAAGGTGGACCCCGGCTAGTGTCACTGGCTGGCACGCTGCTCCCTACGGACCAAGGTTCCCAGGCTGGTGTGGGCAGCGGCTCCCTACCAGCCTGGGAACCATTGCTGCTCCAGTGTCAAGCCAGCTGCCCACCTTACCTGCTGGTAGACCTCCACAGCTGGCTTCCACAGGTGTTTCAGGCTCAGCCCCTCCATGTCAAATACCATCAGCACCATCTCGATCTTCCTGCCCAGCTGCACAGGGCAAGAGCAGGAATATTGCTCAGGCAACAGCTCCAGCTGGGAGACCTTAGCCAGGGAGACTCAGGCTCTTCTCCCCGCTGCCCTGCCACCCTACTCCCACTGGCAGCCCACAGTGTCTTCCAAACAGATGGAGCCCATCCAGGTTCTACGGAGATGCCGCATCTAAGCCCTGGCACCGTCTGATTCATGGTATTATCACACTTTGCTCAACACCACTGCCTGGAGTAAGTTAACCGTAGAATTAAAGACATCATTCATTACACATTGGGCATCTTTATGTACAATAATAGGCGATGTCAGCCAGTGTTCTGTGGTCCCATGCTACGCTGCTGGCAGGCTGCATGGCCTCGGACTGTTTTTTAACCCCTATAACCCTTAGGTTCTTCCTCTGTAAAATAATATTAATACCAGAGAATTCCACGTTCTGATAGAATTGCTGTGAGAACCCAGTGAGATGATGTACAAAGAGCCCAGTGCCTGGCACGTGGCAGGTCTCTGATAGATACTAGCAGATAGTATTGGTGTCATTATCACCATCATTATCAGCTCCAACCAGGGACATCCATGAAGTGGAAGAAACTTTGTCAACCCAACAAGATCAGCTCCCTTGTTTGGGAGACGTACATCTTTTCAAACCTGCCACTGAATAGTGCTTTGCAATTCACACATGCTTGCCACGGGTCTCTGTTGAGGGACTATTCTGTGTCGAGCCTTGTACCAGGTGTTGGTGATGCGGGCCCCACCCTCGTCATGTGCAGTCAGCCATTAGCCAGATCGCACCACAGTGACATACCACCCCCACCAGGTGGGTCTTCCTCCTACGCGCATTTAGACGCTTAGACTGACAAAACCAACAAGGCCACACTTGGCACTAGATTCACTCTGAATGACACAGAGGGTCAGGGGACAGCTCAGGGACAAGGACGTGAGATCTGCAAAGGCGAACATGGAGTCCTTCTTGGCTTAGAAGCCCCATGCCCCATAGGATTCAATATTTTTTGCGGGGTCCCACAAGGGACGTGCCCAGTTTCCAGGGTCACTGCTTTCAGGGGTGCGCATCAGGCATTTATAGTTATGCAGTTTATACTGAGGGGACATCTCTTTCAGAAGCAAAGCTGACTGTCCACCATTCCCAGGGTTCCAGGGGAAGAGAGCTGCACCCCATGTCAGTGTCTCATGTAAAGGCTTTGGTGGCCCTTCACTCACACCAACAGTGTCACACACATGCTAGCTGCTCAAGGATGGGCAACGGTGGGAGAAGCCCATGTTCCCCCAGAGCTCGGGGCGCTGAGGGCGGGGAGAGGTGGGGGGTAGGGTGACACCCTTTAGGCAGGCTAGGTCCACCGTGCACCCCCAGCCCGGCCGCTCACCTTCTCACTCTGCAGCGCACACTCACGCAACAGCAGCTCGCAGACCCTGATGCGCTTCCGGATCAGCTCCTGCTTGGAGGCTGACAGGAGGAGACCCTTGGGGTCAAGAGTCCCAATGATGTCGAACCACACAGGGCAGCCTTCATAGTCATAGCCACACAGGCCACCCGAGTCGTACAGCTGGATCACCTGGGCATGTGGGTAAGGTCCTTGCTCCATCAGGTGGCTGGACGTGGGGGCGAGGGGGGAGGTGGGGGAGGGCATCAGGTGGCCTGGGGGTTGCTGCATGGGGCTCACCTCCAGTGGCTGCCACGAGAGGATGTTGTCCAGGTCTTGTTGCTTCCGGAACTCCACGTGCTGCAGGGACATGGCAAGAGCTAAAGACACTGCCTGTCTCAAAGGCCTCTGTGGGGCACCTGAGGACACCAGGCCAGTCCCTCTGCCCACAGCAGCCAAGATCCTGTCAGAGCATACCTAGGCTCCACCAGCAGCCCTGGGCATGGGGACAGGAGGAGGGCTGCGGGGACCCACGTCTGATGCAGAAAGGATCCAAGGAGGAAGGAAGAAGAAACATGAGAATGGGACGGGGCGAGAGTCCCTGCTCTTTGTCCCAATCCCCAGGGTGCAGTGTATGGGACATCAAGGCTAACGGAGCCTCACCTGCCGGAGCATGTTCTCAGATTTCTGCAGATCAAAGTTCCGAGCTACAAGAAGAAGATGAAGTGAGAAGAGACTCAAGGTCGTATCTAGAATGAGCTGTTCCCTGAAAGCTTGTGAGGGACATAGTGAGGGTGTCCCCAGCCTGTTCCTGCTGACACCCCGAGAACACACTGAGGGTCTGGAACACATGGAAAGTTTCTGCTGTTTTTTGAGACAGGGTCTTGTTCTCTTACCTGGGCTAGAGTGCAGTGGCATCATCATAGCTCACTGCAACCGCCAACTCCTGGGCTCAAGTGATCCTCCTGCCTCAGCCTCCCAAGTAGCTGAGACTATAGGCGCTCACCACCATGCCTGGCTAATTTTTTCTGTTTTTAGTAGAGATGGGGGTCTCGCTCCTGCTCAGGCTGGTCTCGAACTCCTGAGCTCAGGTGATCCTTCCACCTTGGCCTCCCAGAGTGCTAGGATTACAGGCGTGAGCCACGGCTCCTGGCCTGGAAATCTGTTTGGTTTTTTTTTTTCTTTTTTTTTCTTGAGACAGAGTCTCACTCTTTTGCCCGGGCTAGAGTGAGTGCCATGGCGTCAGCCTAGCTCACAGCAACCTCAAACTCCTGGGCTCAAGTGATCCTTCTGCCTCTGCCTCAGCCTCCCGATTAGCTGGGACTACAGGCATGCACCACCATGCCCGGCTAATTTTTTTCTATATATTTTTAGTTGTCTGATTAATTTCTTTCTATTTTTGGTAGAGACAGGGTCTCGCTCTTGCTCAGGCTGGTTTCGAACTCCTGAGCTCAAACAATCCGCCCGCCTCGGCCTCCCAGAGAGCTAGGATTACAGGCGTGAGCCACCACGCCCGGCCCATCCTTTTTAATTGTTCTAAATCTAAGCTGCTAATAATATCTATATTGCAACCATGATAAGGTGTAAATACTTGCAGAGGTCAACCAAACATAGGAAATGAAGCATAAAAACATCTTCCAAGTGGGTTAAAGAAGCATTTTAGGAACTCTCTCATGTTTCAGAACTTTACATGACAATAGGTGAATTTGCGGAGTTCTTGCCTGAATAATGGCTGGGATGAGGGTGCTTTGAAACTCCTTAGCCTAGAAGCATAAGGAGCTTTATTTTTTTTTTAATTTATTTATTTTATCTTTTAAAATTTCAGAGTATTATGGGGGTACAAACATTTTGGTTACTTATATTGCCTTTATATTGCCCAAGCCAGAGCTACAAGCGTGCCCATCCCCTAGACAGTGCCAGACAGTATGCTCCGCACCGTTAATTATGAATTTACCCCTCCCCTCCACCCCCTCCCACCTGCCCAGCACCTAATGAACATTACTTCTATGTGTGCACCTAAGTGTTGATCAGTTAGTACCAATTTGATGATGAGTACATGTGGTGCTTATTTTTCCATTCTTGTGATACTTCGCTTAAAAGAATGGGCTCTAGCTCCAACCAGGATAATACAAGAGGCACTAGATCACCACTTTTTTATGGTTGAGTAGTACTCCATGTTATACATATACCACATTTTATTAATCCACTCATGTATTGATAGGCTGTTGGGAAAACTCTTACAGACATAGACTTCAGGCAAAGAATTTATGAAGAAGCATAAGGAGTTTTAAAGGGTCGTCATTATGCCTAGGAGAAAGAGTCAGTGGTTACAGACTAAAGAATTTTTGGAGGCTCAAACAAGTTTTAAGTTGTTCCAAAATTGCTATTCTCATTACTGACCAGTTCATTTTGACGAGAGTGGAAGCGTTTGTTTTGTTTTGTGTGGGTTAGATAATTATTTATTTATCCTTTCCTTTATTCCTTCTTTTCTCTTAGAAATGTTAAGAGAAGCAAAAAATCCATTAATTTGCTGGTAGATTCTTCTGATGAAAAATGATTCCCAAGAACATGAAAACTGCTGACCATACTTCTTGTTAGAGTTTGGATTTGACATTTGTAGATAATCAGCATATCCTGTGCAAGAGATAAGAGAATACATGGCTTTGTTAGATTTATATGAATTATCCAAAGTCAAAGTGGTTGGAAATTATTTTTATTTGGAACTATGTCAAGATTGCCATCTCTGTGTTTGCATCATGAGTTGAGTGGGATATCTAAGGAAAGGAAGATAATGAGAACTAAAAGGAGAAATCTAACGGCTTAATGGTTCAGCAGGTATTGAGAGCTGAAAAACTTTTCTTTAGAGCCTTGAAGAATAAAATAAATTGTTACATTATTTTACTTTCCTACTTTCAACAAACACATACTTCGAATAAAGCTTTGCAGTCATTTTCTGTGTTCCATGGACAGCATTCTTTCAGCTCTGAATGACCTACAATCTGAGTGTTGAGTGTATTAAGCTTTAAGTATATACAAAACCCTTGATGGATTCCATTACTTATCCACTGAACTGCAGACTTGTTTCCAGTACAAAGAGACTTGCCTAAGAATTAGGGAAAGGTTCACTTTATGACTAACTGGCATTAATGAAGGATTATTAGCATTTTTGGCCTTGTCTGTCACATCTATTTTTCTTACCACTTTAATGCCAAAATACAAAAAAATCCTTGAAGCCCTACCCACCCTTTATTTTTAAAGCACAACATTTACTAAGGGAAAAACAAGATGGTGCTTAGGCTTACGTTTGTATGCTAATTATAGGGAGAGAAACCAGGCCCAATGGTTGCTCTTTGAAGTCATTAGCTCTATGTGTAAAGAGCTGAGTTGGTATGTTCAGTTTGCTGATAGCTTCTCACTACAACACAAGAAGGCGTGGCCCAGCGATCCAGCCTGTCTTAGTTCCTTTTTTCTTTGGCAGCAGTCTTCTGTGTCTAGGGTGCACTAATGCTAAAACTTAGCAGATTTAGTGGTATTTGGAACCTTCACTATCTGTGTGGCAAGCTATGCACGCCATCACTGTGGTCATAGGTTATAACCTATTGGTTTGTCTGAAAAGTTATGCTTCTAATTTTTCCCTCCCAAGCTATGACTTAGGCATAGAGAATCGTGATGCCACCCATGACCAAGTCACCAAGGATGCTGCAGAGGCCATAAAGAAATACAATGTGGGCGTCAAGTGTGCTACCATCACCCCTGATGAGAAGAGGGTTGAGGAGTTCAAGTTGAAACAAATGTGGAAGTCACCGAACGGCACCATCCGAAATATTCTGGGTGGCACTGTCTTCAGGGAAGCTATTATCTGCAAAAATATCCCCCGGCTTGTGAGTGGATGGGTGAAACCCATCATCATAGGTCGTCATGCTTATGGGGACCAAGTAAGTCATTTTGGCACAATTCTATTTTCCATATTATTTTTTCATGACCCAGATACTCCTTTTTATATGCGTTTTATTCCTATCTTTTGGTGTCTGTGCCCATTAAGCAAGGTATAAAATCTAGAAATGCATATGTATATGCATAACTGTGTCTTTACATGCATTTAAATATAGGTAGATACAGATAAACTTACAGATAGGCACCTATCTCAACACATATGATTTTTTTCAAATGTGTTTTTTTCTTTATCCTTTTATTAGGTTATACCATATGATATTGCCATTTTTATGTTAGTAATTTCATATGGTCCAAACAGATCAGTGGTTTTCAACCCTGGCTACACAATAGGATACCTTATAAGTTTTTTGGTGGTCAGTTTTGGTTTGGTTTTGGTTTGCTTTGCTTTTTTTGTTTCTTTGTTTTAATTCCAATGCCTGAATCCCACCCTATACAAGTTGAAATCTGAATTCTGTGGGGTTCAAGCATTTTAAAGCTCCCTAGGTGATTCTAATATGCAAAGTTGATAACCGTCCAAGATTATGTTACATGTGATCACTTTATGCATAAAAGAAAAAACTGACCGAGCAAGTTGAAAGCAGTCTTATGAAAGCATTCCTTCCTGCCTGGAAAGAAAGTATCGTTTCCGTACTTTTGTACTAGTAGGCTCATTGCCAAAATAAGCAGAAAAACTGCCAACTAAAAAACATCCAAATTCTGTGTTGAAGCTGAGGCTTCAGACTTTCATAGAAAGTAGCTTATGTGTTAAAAGAACCTTAAAAACAGGCATCTCTAGATGCTGAAATCCAGAAGCTTCAAGGTAGCTATCCTTGAAAACGGTGTGGTTAGGGTCAGTGGTTCAGTCTTTGAGGGGTCAGTTAACTTTGTTCCACCCTGTGGTTAAAACTATCCCTTCATCTCGTCCAGTCCCTTCACAGAAACCTTCCAGAAGCCCGGGCAAGGGAATCTACACAGGTGGCAGTGGTGCAAACTCACTAATCCAGGGAACATCACCCTAGATTCTTAACAGTTCATATCACATTTTTTTTCTTTTTTTGGTCCTTTTTGGTTTTTTGTTATTTTGGCATCAGTAATTTGGAAGAATGGCCATTCTGTTTACTAATGTCCAGATTAAAAATTCCAAGCCTGAGGTTGATTCACTGGCTATTTAAATGTGCATAGACCTATACAAAGCATTTATGGTGCTTTGGTGCCTCAGTTTCTTCCTTTTGACAAATGAAAATAAGTTATCACCCATAGTGATAGACTTTATATAGATTTTTTTTTGGTTTTTTTGTTTTGTTTTTTGTTTTGAAATAGAGTCTCACTTGGTCGCCCCAGGCCAGAGTGCAGTGACATCATCATAACTCACTGCAACTTCAAACTCCTGGGCTTAAGTGATCCTCCTGCCTCAGCCTCCCCAGTAGCTGGGACTACAGGCACACACCACTGAGCCTGGCTAATTTTTCTATTTTTGTTAGGGAAGGAGTCTTCTTGCTTAGGCTGGTCTTGAACTGACCTCAAGCGATCCTTTCACCTTGGCCTCCCAGAGTGCTAGAATTATAGGCATGGCCACTGTACTCATCCTAGATATTTAATCTTTACTGTTATCTGACTGCTCTTTTACCTGCTATTAATAGTATTAATCTAAACAATTACATGTGGCTGGTACCTGACTCTGCAAATATTCTGATCCAAATCGTTGAAGAAGGTACAATGCAGCAAAGACTGGTGGTTGCCTAGTGTGTGCCAGGCACATTTTTCTACTAGAGTAGCTCAGGCCCATAAGAGAGGTGGCTGAACTTGAACATCCTGTTTCTAAGGGTCGTCATCCTATTACCACTGCTTTTAGAGTAACTGCTTCGTATGGATAAATCCTGGGCCTGGTGTTAGTAACAATGATACCGTGAAGATGCTGAGCCCTGACGTTCTAAGAAAGGACCGGATCCCAAGTCTTTTGACCCCGGATGCGTTATTTCCACTACATCACTGTTCCTTCCTTGTAAAATTGGTGTAAGAATCAGATGATATAAGTTAAGCACTTAAAGCATCTAGCACATAGAAAGGACAAAGCATTAGTTCTCTCATCATCATCTTCGGTAATACAACTAGTATTATTATCATCCTCCTGTAGGAAGACTTCCCTGACGTCCAGACCGTGGTAATCTCTCTTCCTCTGTCATCCTATAGCATTTTTTTGTCTATGCCTTCTTTTGACATTTAAAAGCTCTTATATTGCTTCTTACTTATATATGTCCTTACCAGGTTATAAACTTTCTAAAGGAAAGTACCTATGGTATCTCTGTCCACTCAAAAAACTGCCCTGTACATGGTAGGCACCTAATATTTATTGATTTGGGGGAACTCTCGGGACCTCTTCATCCCCATCTCTTAATAAAAAGAAGGTTGAAACACACTGCTCTATTTGTCTAAGTGTCTTCTAGCTCTACATCGTGTGATTATTTTCCTTGTAATTCCTATTAATTTTCTTTTTTTATACCTTTTCCCTCCTACGCAGTACAGAGCAACCGATTTTGTTGTTCCCGGGCCTGGAAAAGTAGAGATAACCTACACACCAAGTGATGGAACCCAAAAGGTGACGTACTTGGTACATAACTTTGAAGGTATGTGTGAGTTCATTATAAGCTACGTCTTTATTTCTTTTTTTTACAAATGATTTAGATAACATTATTATTGGTTTTTTAAATTAGTTGTGGGACTGCCTAAAAATACAACCTGAATCAACAGTATTTCTGCAGAACCCTACTTCTAACATAAAAAAGTAATTGGCCCCCATGCCTTCTTGTGGCATGGATAAAGGTACAAAGGGGTTAGCCACTTAATTGGAAATGCATACGGGCAAAAGACAAAGAGATAATTATGCAATCATCTTAAAACATAGAGGGAAGGTTGGCAGGAGTCTGTCGTGCATGAATTATATAAATTAAGTGTTAATAGTCCCCAAATCACCTGTCATGTAATCCTGCCCTTTGCTCTGGTACAGTTTGTATTTGGAAATGGTTGCGTTATTTATTTGCCAAAATTTTCTTGTCCTTCTGGGTATTTATCCTGTGGAAGTGGAATGTTTACTTCTTTCCTTTTCTGCCCCAGCCACACTGCTGCATCAAAGGTACATTGTGGCAAATCCCACCCAAAAGTTGCGGAAAGGACCAGTGGTCCCTTTGTCTCTACTATTGAAGTTGGTGAAAGCACTCACACACAAAAAAAGCCCAGCACCTCCCTAGCTTGTGTTTTCCTTGCCGCCTCCAAATCATGTCATTTTAATAGAATCTAGTTCTGCAGGTTTCAGCACCTTTCACATTCTGAGCCCAAGTTTACCCTGGGCGTTGGCATGTCTTCAAGTTCTGTCTTTTAGTGATAACAAAGTTTAGTAAGAGTTGTGAAACACCATTGATTATACACGTACTATAATTATTTCTGCCAATTACAGTAGGAATGCTCGATATTCTCCAGGAAATTGTGAGAATTTTTATTCAGTATTTGAAATGCAAATTTTTCTCAATGACTGAGGATTGAGTACACCTCTAAAGTTTAAAATACATGTTCAGGAATTATTAAAGTATGTCAAAGAAAGTTTCAAAATTATTTATCCTTTCTTGAGTATGTTTTGGTTCACATCAGTAGTTTTTGGTGTTTCAGTGTCTTCAGGATCCTAAAGACAATATGTTTTTTCCATTTGTATTGCCCTTCCAAAACAAGTCAGAATGTCCTTGTCCAAACTTAATTTTGTCCCATTCTGTGTCTTGACAACTCATGAAATACTCAGGTTGGAGACCTGCCTTGACTTCCGAAGTCTGGTCCCATACATGGGAGCTGAGAATTAGGTCCTTTGGTTGTAGTGAGTGACTTTAGCCTTGTTACAACTAAACCCCATTTGCTTTTCTCTGTTTTTCTCTCATTGGCTTCCCCTCCGCAGATGGTGGTGGTGTCGCCATGGGTATGTACAATCAAGATAAGTCAATCGAAGATTTTGCACACAGTTCCTTCCAAATGGCTCTGTCTAAGGGTTGGCCTTTGTATCTGAGCACCAAAAACACTATTCTGAAGAAATATGATGGACGTTTTAAAGACATCTTTCAGGAGATATATGACAAGTAAGTACAGTTTTGTTTGTTTGTTTGTTCCCTTTTCTCTCAAGTAAGCTGGTATTTATCATATAGAATTTGCATCTCCCTATCTTTTTGATTCTGGGACAAATCGAGTAAAAATTGTCACTATCCCATAAAGATAAGGGCAAAACTGAGATTTAAGAGGAGTGAAACAAAACCATTCTGATTGCTTTCAGAAGATAAATGTGCTCTTAAATAGGGGTTAGTGTTTGAATAAAAGTGCCCTGTTACTGATAGAAAGGTCTGATTTTTCAAGTGTGTGAATTTCTGAGTCAGACCCATTTCCATTCTTTCTGAAGCTTGTTGTTATAATTTAAAATTCTGTTGAGTGCAGTCATTTGAACTTAAGTCTAAGTTTATAACAACTTCTAATGCAAGAACATATGAGGTGAGTATATGTTAACTTTCAAGATGACGTAACTTCCTTTTAGGTGCAAGTGTTCAGACCAGGACTTGGATTTTAGATGAGAAATCTTTCCTGAAGCATTTTGATTTCTCATCCTGCTACTCATCTGTACTAAGCTTAAAAACTATCCTGGAATAAATCTAGTTTCCTGAATAATATCAAGCAGTAGAATAGTGTCTTTTTTCTTTATTATACCCTTAAAATAAGCAAATCTTGAGAATCTGATCAGTAGCATCTTGAGAACTGTGAAAAATAAAGTAGTAGTTGGGATACTCTACTGTCTTATTTAATCCTTACACCTTCCCCGCAAGGTGGGTAAAAAAAATCACTCTTATGGATAACTAAATTGGGGTTTCACAGCTAGAAATTGGGCAGGGATTTGAGCCTGTGTCTGTCAGATTCTGAAGTTTGTGCTGCTTCTATTAATACTAAAAAATACTGTGTCCTTCTCCCACCCCCTTTGAGAGAAGCAAATGATGTCCTAACAAAACCAATTCTCTTTTTTATTGTTCTCTTTTCTCTACTGTTTCTTAGGCAGTACAAATCCCAATTTGAAGCCCAAAAAATCTGGTACGAGCATAGGCTCATCGATGACATGGTGGCCCAGGCTATGAAATCAGAGGGAGGCTTCATCTGGGCCTGTAAAAACTATGATGGTGATGTACAGTCGGACTCCGTGGCACAAGGTAAGGAGCCAGAGGGCCAAGTGGAGGTGGAGCTTGGCCTGCAGCATTTGGGTCATTCCACCGTCATTCTCCAATTTCGGAAGAGGGATTTTGTAGCCCTTTGTTGTAAAATTGTGCAATGTTAGAACTGCAAGGCATCAAAGTCCATCACCTAATCTGACAGATAAGGCAATTTATCTCAGACTGGCAAGTAACTTTACTCAGGGTCACATGGAAAGTAACTAAGTGGATTGACACTCTTGGCTCCAGCCTATCTGGTCTGAAAATTGCTCCCTTTCTCTACCCCCATTTTCCTTCTGCTGAGAATGTAAAAAACCAGGGCACTCTGGCAAGGAGGGGTTAAGTGAGAGTCTTGGATTGTCTAATAACCAAGGAGGGTGGGGGTCTCCAAGTGCACATTCATGGGGCAACAGGCCCTAGTCATGCCTCTCTGCCGGCCTTGAAGGCTGTTTCAGTACTATATAAAACAAATGTGTTTACTGCTTAGCTTTAAACACAAAGAAGTTGAGCAAAGAAGCCCAGAGCTGTTCACAGAAATTCTAGGAACCAGGGGTTTCAGGCCTGGGATAGGGACCAAATCAACAGAAGCTCTCCTTACCTGATTTCCTCAGTGCCAAGCCTTCTTCAATTTCAGTTACCCATGCTAGCTGTGTAAACTTGAATCTCCCCAGATGAATGTTTGTGTTAACTTTAATTATGTTTGCTTTTCCCCAGGAAGTACTTTTTTCTTTCTCTTATGAATGTTAAGTGTCTCCTATCAGTGTGAAAGGTAACTTTTACGTCAGATAAATGAGTTACACAACTCTCTTTTCCTGCCTTCTGTTTGTCTAAGTCCTCACAATCATTTGTACTGAATGCAACAGAGAAAAGGAGTGATGCTTTGTGATAACTCCATGGTGGGTAGGGAAAACTATTCCTTGAAGTCAGTGTTCCGGGACAGGGACCCAAGCTATTCCATTATTTTTAAATATCCTCATGGCAATAAGAAGAGAGTATTTAGAGAAATATTTCAAATGTAAATGTCAAGTTATGGAGGTTCAAAGGTCTTGGAAATAAAATTTCTAAAGCGCTGCGTGCAGTAGTGCACTGAGAAGAGACCTGGACCAAGGCTCCCTGTCTGTGCAGAACCTGTAGACAATGTGACCTCAGGGCAGCTAAACAGATTAACAGCAGCGCTGTCCTTTCATTCATTCTTCTCCAGAGATTTGGACTGTCGCCATTTTAATTATATCCTCAGTTTTGACAATGGTACCAGCTCATGTCTCCTGACAGTAACAGACGAGCTCAGCATGGGTATGGTCCTGAACTTATCTAGTCAATAAATATTTGAGTATCTACGAAGCCTCAGACCACACAGTGCTATGGAAGGAATTACTAATCCCACATAGAAATTTGTGCTAATTGTACTCAAAAATAACTGAAAAAAAAAATTATAGTTAATCTACTTAATCTCAGACCAAAATAAAAAAAAAATGTAGCAGCCTATTATAAATTTACATCAGTAACTTCTCAGGTGCTCTTGGGAGGTAGCAAAAATTGAGAAAAGGGTTCTATGAATTCAAGTGTAAGAGAGTGAATGAAAGAAGAAAAATTAGTTGTATGGACTTATAACGTGGTTCTCTGAACAGGAAACCACAGAAGAGGATTGTTTTGTCGAGGGTCTTAAAGAGAAAAAGAAGGGCAAGTGGGATATTCTTGAATCCAACCCACCCATCCTGTGTTTGGGTTTTTTTTTTTTTTTGAAACAGGATCTCATCCTGTCACCTGGGCTAGAGTGCAGCGGCGTCCTCATAGCTCACTGCCATGTCAAACTGCTGGGCTCAAGCAATCCTCCTGCCTCAGCCCCCAAATAGCTGGGACTACAGGTGCATGCCACCATGCCTAATTTTTTTTTTTTTTTAATTTTTTTGTAGAGGTAGGGTCTCACTGTGTTGCCCAAGCTGGTCTTGAACTGCTAGCCTCAAGCGATCATCCTGCCTCAGCCTCCCAAAGTACTAGGATTGCAGACATGAGCTACTGTGCCCAGCCTTAACTGCCTTTCTTCCCAATCCCAGCAAGTATATTAGCAGCTTGAGGGCAGAAGACAGCTCTCATTCATCTTTATTTCCCCAGAATAACAGAACGTCTCCATATAAGAATAACAGTAATATACTGAGCTCTTTCTATGTGGCCAGTACTATTTAAGGAATATGAATATACTTTTCATATGTATTTATGAATATATATATATTCATCTAATCCTTTAACAATTCAGTGAAGTAGGTGCTTTTATTATTCTTCTTTTTTAGGTAAGAAAATTGAACACAGTAACTATGAAGTCACAACACTAGGGTGAAATACATGCAGTCAAGCCCCTGAGCCCTCCATCACAGAGCAGGTGTCCCTGAGATAAGTGAGGAAAAAGTACAGACTTTCCAGGTCCTTTGACTCTAACATCCAGAGCAGGGACTCTGCTTTCTAAACAGCAGAAGAATTTTTTTTTTTTTTTTTTTGAGACAGAATCTCACTTTGTCAGATGGACTAGAGTGCTGTGGTGTCAGCCTAGCTCACAGCAACCTCAAACTCCTGGGCTCAAGCAATTCTCCTGCTGCAGCCTCCCAGGTAGCTGGGATTACAGGCACACGCCACCACACCTGGCTAATTTTTCTATTTTTAGTAGAGACAGTGTCTCGCTCTTGCTGAGGCTGGTCTCGAACTCCTGACCTCAAGCGATCCTCCCGCCTCAGCCTCCCAGAGTGCCAGGATTACAGACATGAGCCACCGTGTCCAGCGGCAGAAGAGTTATTGATGACTCCATGTGTTCCATGTACTTTGTTTTCCAAGACCTGTCAAGATTGAATCATTTGCTCTCTGAGAGACCCAGTGCACTTCATGTAGTTGACCCAGTGCTTCGTGCTCTGCCATCTATAGGTTATGGCTCTCTTGGCATGATGACCAGTGTGCTGATTTGTCCAGATGGCAAGACAGTAGAAGCAGAGGCTGCCCACGGGACTGTAACCCGTCACTACCGCATGTACCAGAAAGGACAGGAGACGTCCACCAATCCCATTGGTAAGATGGTGTTTACTTCTACATTGGTTTCCAGTCAGAGAGTGCTCTCCAAAGGGACTCAGTGTTTTGTGTGCAAAGTCATCACCGAATAGCCGATTTGTTCTACTAATAAGAGCTGTTTTAATTTGCCTCTTAAAATACACAATATATGTATGTGTGTTTCTATTTTGTAGGAGAACATAGGTTACAAAGAAGAATGTTATCAACAGGCCTTTTCCTTTACTTCTGGCGCACTGAAATGTCACATAAGGCTACAAATCTAAAAGCTACTTGGGTAGATCCTTCCAACAAGGTTTCAAGGACAGAACTTTAAAAAGAGATTACAGCCTGGAAAGAGGAGACCAATATAGACAAGAGATAGAAGAGATGGTGACCTCTCTCAAATTAGTAAATGCCTTAAGCTGCAAGCGCTAGCACTACACTGTAAAAATGCACTTTCTTTTAAAGTTTCTATTTGGTAAAAAATATTTCCAACTCTCCTAAAACTTCTAGCCCATATGGATAACATCTAATGAAGTCTATCACCTAAACAAAAGCTATTTTGTTTTGGGGTATTATGACACATTTGGGAATCCTATAACTGGGATGATTGGAGTGTTGTTGTTTTCCTCTTTCAGCTTCCATTTTTGCCTGGAGCAGAGGGTTAGCCCACAGAGCAAAGCTTGATAACAATAAAGAGCTTGGCCTCTTTGCAAAGGCCTTGGAAGAAGTCTGTATCGAGACCATTGAGGCTGGCTTCATGACCAAGGACTTGGCTATTTGCATTAAAGGTTTACCTAAGTAAGTATAAGATGCCCAAACTCTGTGGTCAAATTACCACTTGTGCTCACTGGGCTCAAATCATCAGTGCTTTTTGGAATTATATGAATTGTTATTCATCATCTAGTTCAAGGGTCAGCAGACATTATCTGTAAAATTGTGAACATTTTAGGTTTTGTGGGATGTACAGTCTTTTTGCAGCTACACAACTATTCAACTTTGCCTCTGCTGTTGTAGCAGGAAAGCAGTCATAGACCAGTCCAGAAAGGAATGGATATGGCAGCATCCCAATCAAATTTTACATTGAAAACCAGGTTGCGGGCTAGATTTGGTCCATCACCAGGCTGTGGTTTGCTGACCTCTCATGTAGTTGACAATCATTGAATGATAAGGTTCCATTTAATTTTAAGGAGAAAATCATAGACAATTAGAAATAAGGGGACCTCACAGGCTATTTTATTCCACTCCTTTATTTTCTTTAACTTACAGATGAGAAAAGTAAGCAGCACAAGTATAAGATGTCCAGTTTATTTTAATTCCTTTCTTAAGTATCTGTAACCATCAGTCAAATATTTGAGGACCCATGTGTTGCCCAGGTTTTTTCCAAGAACATGGTAGCCAGTGTTCCAGTTGGATTAGCTGCTAATCAGAGACTCCTCCCTCAAAGTCAGAGTTAGTTACTATCACCCACCTCAAGAAACACTACTAAAATTTGACACTAATACCATGTCCTAACCAGTGTGTCCTCGGAAATATCGGTTAGGGTCAGTATAGCCCAGTGATGGGGATATACTCAGTCACTACATGTTTCTTAAATTTCCAGCAAGAATACAATGTTTGAAATGTTCTTATCAGTATAATACCTTTGTAGCCTATTTGATAGGCATCTATCAGCAGGATTATGTTAGCCAGTCCATTGTCTTCTTGTTCTTACGTAGAACCCTGATAGAAGTAAGAGCATTAAAACTTTTTGTGAGGAGGCCAGGCACGGTGGCTCACGCCTGTAATCCTAGCACTCTGGGAGGCCGAGGCGGGCGGATTGTTTGAGCTCAGGAGTTCGAGACCAGCCTGAGCGAGAGCGAAGACCCCATCTCTACTAAAAATAGAAAGAAATTAATCAGACAACTAAAAATACGTAGAAAAAACTAGCCGGGCATGGTGGCGCATGCCTATAGTCCCAGCTACTCGGGAGGCTGAGGCAGAAGGATTGCTTGAGCCCAGGAGTTTGAGGTTGCTGTGAGCTAGGCTGACGCCACGGCACTCTAGCCAGGGCAACACAGTGAGACTCTGTCTCAAAAAAAAAAAAAAACTTTTTGTGAGGACATGAAACAGTTTGTGGGAAAGTGGGTACAGTTTGGCTGTACCCTGAATGAGTTTTGTTATCTATAAGAATGAAGAAGAGGAAGTGGGATGATTTTGGACTCACCAGCATTGGTCTGAACTGAAGCTCTGTGATAGTTTCACCCTCAACGCTATGTGGCAAGAAACCTACCGTGAATGTGGGTGTAGATAAGCCTTCCCCTCAGGCTGCCGAGAGAGCTTGAGTCCTGAGCCTGAGTCATCCCCATGAGCCTTGAACACATTGTAGATTCGTGGCTTGTTAACATTAATGAATTTTCTTCCAGAAATAAATAGAATTTAAGTAGCATTTCTAGGACTTTTCTCCTACCTGCTACCATATCAGAGACAAACTAAATTTTCTTCTTTTTTTCCTCCCCTATTAGCGTGCAACGTTCTGACTACTTGAATACATTTGAATTCATGGACAAACTTGGAGAAAACTTGAAGATAAAACTAGCTCAGGCCAAACTTTAAGGTCATACCTGGGCTTAAGAGGATAAATGTTTTTTGGAAACTAGGTCCACGGGTTTACATTTTTCTGTATAACACTCAAGGATAAAGGCAAAATCAATTTTGTAATTAGTTTAGAAGCCAGAGTTTATCTTTTCTATAAGTTTGTAGCCTTTTTCTTATACATACAGTTATTGCCACCCTCATGAATGTGGCAGGGGAATTGTTTTAAATTTTGTTTTATTTTCTAGTAATAGCCTAGAAATTAAGTTAGTACTTATTCGTATTCACTGTCACTTTTTCTCATGTTCTGATATAAATGACCAAAATCAAGAGTGCTCAAAAGTGTAAATGATAGCCACAGTTTTGTTCCCTAAAATATGTGTAAAATAGAAACTCACTCCCTTGCCCTCTTGTCCATGACTTTGGGCACTCGGGTGTTTTGGTGTTACAGATGTCCCATTATGTGAGGTAGAACTGTACATTCAACTTGCACATGATTGGAACAAAGTATGAGTGCAATTAAAATGTGTTGAAGACATTGCTGTCATTTTTGTGAAGAGCTTGTTGAATGTTTCCAATATATTGAGGCCACTGGAGAGTTTGGAATCCAGAATAAATACTACCTGGAGGTTTGTCCTCTGTTTTGTCTCTTCCTCCCCCTGGCCTGGCCTGAACATTATGCTACCCTAAGTAGCATATTTCATCCAAGTGCAATAATGTAAGCTGCATCTTTTTTGGACTTCTGCTGGCCTGTTTCATTTCTTTTATATAAATGTGATTTCTCAGAAGTTTAATAAACACTATTCTAGTCCTGTTCTTCATCTGAACTGTTAATTTTAATTAAAATCAAGTGCTAATGACTATTGTTCTGAGTTTTTATTTATTTGATGCATTTATATGCCAAGCACCGTACTAGCTGTAGGAATTTTTTTTTTTTTTTTTTTTTTGAGACAGTCTCACTGTATTGTCTGGGCTAGAGTGCCGTGGCGTCAGCCTAGCTCACAGCAACCTCAAACTCCTGGGCTCAAGCGATCCTCCTGCCTCAGCCTCCCGAGTAGCTGGGACTACAAGCATGCGCCACCATGCCCGGCTAGTTTTTTCTATATATTTTTAGTTGTCCAATTAATTTCTTTCTA